>OOFE01020586.1:1982-19037 GCA_900323365.1 Monocentris japonica | reverse complement strand
AAGTGGTACATTTACAGTCTTGAGGTTTCATATATGGCATGGTTTCATGTATAATGTTTTTAGCACAGCTTTTCAGTTCTTTAATATTGTTGGAATACTCGATATTTTATTAGGTCTATCAACGTTGTTAGTTTTTAATACAATACAATTCCCTCCCTTTGTTTATGGCAGTCGTATTAACCTTTTTTGGAAATTCTTCATAGAATTCCACCAAAAGTTGCTGATCAGTGGCCGTGAACACTGCGGCTCTATCTTTGGCGTCTTTTTTGTACATGGAGAATCGATCGGATCCATGATCGACCTCTACGGCTGCTTCAGTAAAATGTGCACGCGCAATTATCTGGATTGCTTGAACCTGACTTGGATTAGCCAGATCACGGTAGTTTGAATTCGGCTTCGGGAACCGCTTTATCCCCGATTGGCTTGTTAGGTTAACTCAAACCAGGCTTTCGAAATTAATCTCTGCTTTTCTAAACCTGCTTTGTGGAACACCCCTCATGTGTCGATACAGTAGAAGTGAAACGTTAGGTTGGTGAAAATGCAAAAGGCTAAGAGTGGGGTTGAAGATTATCTCACCTGCGAAGAAAGTATCGACACGATGAAGCTCGTTGTAATGTAGTTTAAACGTAGTTTTGTAATTTCTGCTCCCAGTACTGAACCCGGAATAAAAACACAGTGGACAATATGATGCATTTCCTTTCGGATATCAAAATAAAAGCTCCCTAGTTTCTTAAAATTGATTATGCTAAAATAACCAGCGAAGATGTACTAGGTTTCCGATTCACAGCTTCTTATTTGTGTTGTGAATTTGATTGATATTTGTCATGATTTAAGTTTAATGTTGACTTGGGAGTAAATGGGCCAATGGTCTGAATATTTCATTTGAGTATTAATAAGGGACAAATAATAATACATGAAAGGGAAGTGTATGCGTTTGTTATATAGGGACTACGTTACCCACAAGGCTTAGAGGAAAGGTTTATTGTCAAGTTCAACGGTCAAGTTGATGTGTGTGCAAGCTGCGCTCTGTTGTACCTCACTTGCTAATTATTTCAGTAAAAACAAGCTCGGCATAAAGAACGTTTCCTCGTCATTTCGAAGGTAGTTATTCTACAGTTAGTGAGTGGAAGAAAAACAAGGGGTCAAGGGTAAATCTGAAATCAGTTTCTAACATAATTCAGTTGAATTGCATTGTATAACTATGACACTGGTAGTCGCCATAATCGTATCAGTTTTTCAGTCCAAATTTCTCCGGGCTATTTATTTTTAATTGATACTTAGCCTACTTGTTTTGCACATTGGTCTAACTAATCCCTTAATTTTCTCAAGCAGTCTTGAAATTTATTTTGAATAAAAAGGCCATGTACATGAAATTAACCTCTCACACACACCATTTAGAAAATTACCATTATAGTGCATATATATATATATAAAAAATAGACAAGTACAATCAATAAATTTAAACTGTTCAAAATTAAACACTTTCCAAGACTTTGTAGGTCACAGTTTCAAAATAAAATGATAAAATAATGGTTAAATAGGATACGCCAGCAAAACGTATTAGCATGCCGTGCCCTCTATCAACTTTATTGAAACATTGTAAAGAATTACATATAGGACAGATACAATGATGTTTGAGGATTCCAGGATATGAGAGAATATTTGACAGCCAGGATATCAAAAATATATAAAAATATTGTACAATATTTGTATTATCACTATGCTTTATGGAGGATATGAAGTTGTTATAGTCCTTTTCAATTATTTCAAATAGATTTATTTTGTAAGAATTTCGATTTGTGAATGAAATATTTTGTAAATAAAATCAAAACATTAAATATTGGGGTTCATAATAATTGTCTCAATACTTTAACAGTTAATGCCTAAAGGCACACCGGACGTTGCCCGGAAGTTATGAAGACCGAATAGCTCAATCTGAAGAAAAAAATAAAATAAATAAAAAAATAAAAACCTGAAACACTTGAAAGTTTGATTAATTTTGAGGTACTGGTTTGAATCGTTAAACATGAACTGCCCAGCTCTACAACACAAACATTTCTCAGAGGGAGAGCTGCTAGGCTAACTAGCTAACCTAGATACACAGTATGGCTAAATTGCATTTACAAAGGATAAGAGGCTGGGGGCATAGAAATCGTTGTCTTCAAGTCACCAATTCTTTGACTATATTCCCAAAGGAGCGCTTTATACACAGTAGGGATGTGACTGATTTAGTGCACTACAGTCGTAGTTGAAAACATTGGCACCCTTGCACGTTTTTTCAATTCTCTCTACAATAAGTTGAAATTGACAAATAGTACAGATACTTTGTTTTTGATCAATAACTTAACATATCCTTTTAAATCATAAAACAAAGAAATGGCATTGACAAAATTATTGACACTAGACTGAATTGGTAGAACAGCCTTTGGAGAAAATAACTGCAATGAAGAGCTTTCTATAGTCATTAATGAGATTCCTACACCTCTCCACTGGCAGTTTGGCCCACTCTTTTGCAAACTGCTCTCAGATTTGAAGGGTGTCTCTTCCTAACTGCTGTTTTCATATCTCTCCATGTGTGTTCAATGGGATTTAGATCTAGACTCAATGCTGGCCTCTCCAGAGTTTTGTTTTGAACCATTCAAGGGTGCTTTTTGAAGGGTGTTTCGGATAATTGTCCTGCTGGAAGACCCATGATTGCGATGGGAGGGGGAAACACAGCTTTCTGACACTGGGTTGAACATTGTACTCCAAAAGGCCTTGGGAATCTTTGATTTCATGATGCAATGCACAGATTCAAGGCATCCAGTGCCAGAGGCAACAAAACAACCCCAAAACATCAGTGAACCAAATGTTTGACTGTTGGGACAGTGTTCTTTTCTTTGAAGGCTTCATTTTGTTTTCTGTAAACATAGAGTTGATGTACCAAAAAGCTCTAATTTGGTCTCATCGGTCTTTAGGACATTCTCCCAGAAGGATTTTGGCTTGTTATAAGGGGTGTGTTGGTAAACTCCAGCGCACGCGCTCACTCTCTCACTCTCTCTCTCTCTCTCTCTACTCCCTTTTACAGTTGTCCGAGGGTCTTTCTCCACCGTTCAATCATTTATTCACTGCAATCTTTTCTCTTGCGGCCACATCCAGGGAGCTTGGCTACAGTGCCACGGGCCTTAAACTTCTTGATACGCATGGTTGACACAGGGACATCAAGGTCTCTGGAGATGGCCCATGCTTGGCTACCTTCTGTTTGACCTCAGATAGTTCTCTGCTTTTCTTTCTTTTCTCCATGCTCAGTGTGGTACACACGGTGACACCAAACAGCAGAACGAGTACTTTTCTCCATTCAAACTGGCTGAGCGAGTGATTATTAGATTGCAGGCAGCTGTGAGTCACCACAGGTGATTTCAATCACTAATTAAAGAAGAATCACCTGCTTGACACACCCTTTTTATTTGCAAAACAGAGTTTACCATCTTTTGGTTCAATTCATAGTATAAGTAAGTAAATAGTGTCAAACTGATGTAAGAATATGAAGAAAGGAAAAAAGCATAAATTAATGCTTTTCTGAAAAAAAAAAGAATAGATTTTTGTTCATATTGATGGTTGTTTGTCTTATGATGACCACTGACTGGAGGTCATAGTTTACCTTCCTTTTAATTTAACACTTCATTACTAGTGTCCTTCACTTAACCTTGTAGTTCAGGTGAGACTGTCGAGACTAATGATGATGATGATAATAATAATAATAATAATAATAATAATAGTGGTTGGGATGTTTTGCCTTGTTTTTTTATTTATTTATTTTTTTTTATTATTTATTTATTTTTTACATTACTGCAGGGTGAACATGTGGTCTTGCACAGTTCAATTTGAAGAGCAAGGCACTAAATCTGCCAGGGTCAGGGGTCGGTTTCACCCATGCCAAATAAAATGCATGTTTATGGTCACCGTAGCCAGTGATGTAGCAGCAATTAAAAGGATGGTAAACTATGACCTCCAGTCAGTGATCATCATGTGTTACATCTTACAGTATATTGCAGCAGCGGTTGCCATTGGCTTATTGGTCAAGTGTTTGTATAACCTAACTCTTTCATTTTAGTATGACATATTTACACACATTTTGCACAACTCAAAAAAGAGTGAGGTAACGCATCCGAAACCTTCATCAACCTTCACCGCATTCACCTGGAGCAGGGGAGAGAAAATTCCAATCCATGTACGGTATTGCTACTATAATCTCATTCTTGATTATATGATTCAGTACATGATCATAGTAAATGCTAATTTATCTACACACTTGGATAGTGTTTTAAGGACTTCTGCTGCAAGCACCAACTATTTTTGCCCATGAAATTAAAGAAGGAATTGCATTTTTTCATTTCTTATTTTATGTACTCTTTTAATTCTTAGTATTTGCACCTGTCAAACGTTACAAATATAATTTTATTTTTTTATTTCAAGTTTCCATACAGCATGAAGTTATCATTCTTTTGTCTTTTTTTCTGTGAGGAAGCCAAATAGTGGAGTTTGATTTGGGTTTATTGCAAAAAAAATACAAGTTTTGTTAAAATCCTGCATTGTTGCACTGTAAAATTGGATTGCATTTGTATTATATGACGTTGCGGATGTAGATGCGGCTATAGATCCGGTGTAGACACGGTACTGTATCTGGCCCAGACAGCTCAGTTGCTAGGGCATGAGACTCTCACTCTCAGGGTTGTGGGTTCAAACTCCACATAATGTCAACTATCACCTTTGTAAGTTGCGCTGGATGAAAGCGTCTGCTAAATAACTGTAATGTAATGATGTATTGCTGCATATGGCAGCTGAGAGTGGCCATGGTTGCTCTTTTTTAAATCACGTTTGTGATCTCGACATAACGAGATAATTTTGTTGTGATCATGAGAAGACGGGATTTAAAAAAAACGTTTGTTTTCCGACCACACATTGTGATTGCTGATAACCACAATAAACAAAATTGTACGTTATAATTCAGTATCTCCACATTGTTTTACATTGGAATGAAGCAAGAAAGAATGTTTATTGTGGCAGAGATTAAATGGAAATGAATGAATGAATTCAAATAAATAACATTTAAAAAATTAATTAAAACCTAAAGCTTGTATCTTTGTTTAATGTTTGACACTATTGTAGAAATGGTGTATAAAAGGTGATCTGCTTGGCCTGTGGCCTTGTTCCTATTACCACAGCACACTGGTGCCAATAACAACATACACTAGCACCACCTCCAGTATGTTATTGCTTAAATCTGATCTATCTAGAAATCCCAGCAACATGAGGGGAAAACTTTGTCACCAGACACATAAGATCCTAATGTGGTCTATAGAATTTTCTTATGGAGAGGAGGGACGACTGGACAAACTGTTTCCCACATAGTGTTTACACCTGTCATTTCCAAACCGAGGCACTCAGTTTTACACAGCAACACCGACCTCTGGTGGTGGAGTATGGCTTTACACAGCAACACCGAGCTCTGGTGGTGGAGTATGGCTATGGTAGTTTTGTATTGATGTATGGAGTAGTTAGAGCACTGAAAAAAAACCTGAAAAATGTAAAATATATTATATTGATGTAAAATATGTGCTCTGATGTTTCAAAAGTAGAATAGATTATTTTCTGACGAGGATTGTTTTAGATGTGGAGCAATAGATATTCTAATGCCAAGAAAAGCCTTCTCAAAGATTTTCTTGTTTTTTTCCCCTCACACCTATTTCTACATTTTCGATTTCGTGTGCTGTCATATTGAAAAATCAGTTCATTTTTACTGGCAGTTTTAGATTAGCTCCACTTAAAGGACTACAGTGCATTCAGAAAGTATTCAGACCCCTTCACTTTTTTCACATTTTGTTATGTTGCAGCCTAAGGCCAAAATCGTTTAAATTCATTTTTTCCCTCATCAATCTACATTCAATACTCCATAATGACAAAGCGAAAACAGAATTTTAGAAATTTTTGCAAATTTATTAAAAAGGAAAAACTGAAATATCACATTGACATAAGTATTCAGACCCTTTACTCAGTACTTAGTTGAAGCACCTTTGGCAGCGATTACAGCCTCGAGTCTTCTTGGATATGACGCGTCAGAGTCTATCGGAATTCAGCGACCAAATTAAATACAAGTGAGTGAAGAAACTTTACAGTTTTCAAGGTTAGACGGAGAAGTTTTGTTCTCTTTTTTTATGCAGCCGATTATACACCAATCAGCCACAACATCAAAACCACTGACAGGTGAAATGAATAACATCGATTATCTCGTTACAACGGCGCCTGTCAAGGGGTGGGATATATTGGGAAGCAAGTGAACAGTCAGTTCTTGAAGTTGATGTGTTGGAAGCAGGAAAAATGGGCAAGCGTAAGGATCTGAGCGACTTTGATGTGTTGATGTGAATGTTATGGCTGATCCTTGTATGTAAATACGCAAGATGTAAGGAACTCTAACCGCTAAGGAAACCTCTAGTAGCCTTACTCATCAAGATGGTGTATGGTCACTTTGTCCCTCATCTGTTTTTTTTTTAATTAGATGTTGAAAAAAAGATTTACTTTATTTTTAAGTGAATGAATTAAGTGTCAATTGGCCGTTACCATAACGACACATTTGCCTTAGAACCACAGTCTCTGCCTCTCATTGGTTGAGAGAGCGACGGCGTCACGGCGGCAGTCCGGCCAGTGTTTTTCGGAATCGGAGGGGGGGTGAGTTTCCCACTTCTCAGTGGAGATGAGACGCTGACTGGGATGTTTCGTGTCTCCGGCTGCCTTCTGACAGACTCGCATCAGTACAGTGAACAGCTCTTTTAATGACTTGACACCGTTTTGATATTTTTTTTGGGAGGAAAACTACTACTATTTCTAGCTTATTTCATGAGGCTGCAGTTTGGAGATCACTCGTTGTTTGCAGAGCGCGCACCAAAGGACGGATCCATGAGCCAAGGCAGGATCATAATTGTGTCATAGAAAAGGTAAACTTTTTCCACGCTTATCTATATGTCTATGTTATATTTTGTTTACAGCAGATATGATTTATTAACCGTCGGTGCCAGAAACCACTTGTCTGTCCGATGTATAACTTAGTAGCTGATCTAAGCATCAGAGGTTATACTTACCCCCACAACTTTTGTGCGCCTTGGAAACATTTTTAGGGGATTTGTCTTATCCACGTCAAGCAACGAGCAGCTGGACATTTGACACACTCGGGCTTTGCCAAGTTTAAATGCTTATTCATTAACGTTACATTGCTGTCCAGACAAAAGCAGAGTTTTAGGAACATCTCCTCTCTTAATGAATGAGGTCCCCTGTTTTCCCCATTTTGTCCTCAGAAGTGGCTCGCAGTGCAATACCGCTCCTATTCTTTCATGCACTTGAAAACAACGCTGTGTGCGCGCGCGCGTGAATGCATGTACCAATGCGTCTGTGATGTGTGCTTATCAGTTTGTGTGTCAGCCTTTTGTCCCTGCCACTGCTTTGATTCAACTCTGAAAGCCTTCGCCCTCTGAATAGCAGTCTACCAACCAGTCAGCAGGAATGTGTGACACACCACTAAAGCAGAGACTGTTTGCCACAAGGCAAAAACTATTTCTGTTGCCACCAGTGTCTTGGGGGTAAGAAGCGAGCACAAAGGCCCCTGCAGAACGGCTTGTTTTTCCCTTCTACAGTCATATAATACCATGTGCTGAATGGAAGATGTGTGGTTTGGTGCAGAGCAAGGCAGGGTCAGGGGTTCGATTTCCCTAGAGCAAGGCACTAACATTGAAAACTAAGTGGAAATATGCAGCATGTACAGGTGCTTTTGGGTGTTCAAATATATGGTTTTTATTAACCACGTGGTGAGATGCTGCTATATGATGCTTGTGCACATGCAGCATCCTGACCTGATTTAAGGTCCTGATAGCAATGTCCTCAATCACCCTTCCACCTCCTTATCCTTATTTATTTAGATATCACAGGGCATATAATGCAATTCTGTCATTTAAAACCCGTGCACATGATTCATCCCAATCAAATTTCTTCTTTGGGGGGTACCTTTTTATTTGAGACCGTTTCAAAGTCCCACCTGAATACAATTCACGTGATCTGTTAAGGTTTTAAAAGCCCCATATTATCGTAACGCAACAACAGTCCTTCCTAATAATAGGCGGAAATGTTGTAAAGCGTTGTAACAAACTCATCTCTTTTTTTTAGGATGTGCATATCGTTATTGTAATGTGGGTTTGTTTGTTTTGGGGAGTGGCAGGCCACACCAGCTGGTAGCAATAGAAACAACATTATTCCTCAACGTAATTTAGGGGTTACACAGAACGGGAGTGATAAAAATAAATCGGTGCCATTCTCATTTTCTTTTGTGGAGGAATGGCTCCACATTTTTATTCGGTCATTTAATGTTTTAAGTTTTTTTTTTTTTTTTACCATTGGGAAGATAGTTTTATATAAAAGAACACTACTACTACTAATAATAATAATATTATGTAGGGAAATAATAGGCTCAATAATTTTTCTTGTTCTGAATTGTCTTAATTTATTTATTTATGCTCATTCTTATTTAAAAAAACAAAATATACACACTTATTTATTTGTGTATTTATTTATTTCATTTCTTAAAGGGCCAATGTGAACTAAGTACTAAAAGTAATATTTTTTAAGCTTTTTATTTCTGAACATTGCAACTAAACGGCATGTCTGAGCAAGTCTGTTTATTTCCTGTGTATAACTTGTGCTCTTATGCACTGCATCTGCCCTTAAGTGATGCACAAGGACTCTGGTCTTAAAGTCTCTGGCAAGCTTCTCCTCTCCACAGAGCATGGCCTGTGGAGAATTGATTCTACCCCGGGTCATGGCGTTCCTCAGGGACGTCTTGATCTGTTTGAGAATAATTTGTCTGATTCAGCCGTCGCATTTATCTGATCCTCATATCTAGAGCAGAGCAACAGTAGAATCAGCTACATTTCCTAGATCACAAACTCATTACAAGCAACCAGAAATAAGGAAGAAAATAGATGAAAATAAAGGCAGTATGGAAGGGAAATCATTTAGTGGAAAGAGGGTGACGTCATTGGACTGGGGATGAAGATCTTCAGAAGAGTTACAGTTTCTGAGAAAAGTATCAAGTGTCATGATGGTTGTTCTCCAGGAAGAGCTGGTAAAGGAGCGCTGCAATTCCTCAACTCACCATCGGCATCAGTGAGAGGGAGTTTGGCTTTTCCTGGATTGGGTGAGCATCCACGGTCCAAGTTCAGTGCTGCATCAGGGAAAGTAGTAGTGGTACTGGTGAGGCGTGTAGTGAAAAGAACTTCTTAGCATGTACCAGGATGGTATCACATAGCTATAAAATGAACAAACGCAACAAGTCAGACTCTTTTACACACTGTAACAAAATAAGATCTGTCTAGATAACTTTCTACTTCTATCTCAACTTTCTAAGTTGAGATAACGGTCCAGTACCACATGACATCGATACAGCTTGACTTAACTAATAAGATGGGAAAATATATCAGTTTGTAGCCCCTGTAAGTTATAAATGGTAACACACTTACAAAAGTATTGAACACTCGGGGCTGGAAAAGAAGTTGAAGACAAATGTAAGGATTACACTTTGATTGCTTTAGCTTTTTTTTTCTAGAGTGATTAGAAATGATGAATGTCCTTTGTTTTCATGGATGGAGAGAGTTGAAACAATACAACAGTACAATGCTGCTATCAAAAAACACACTACATTTATAATTCACCTCAAGAAATCAAGTAACATTTTAATTAAGCACTTGGTGAACTAATGCTTTGTCTAGCTTGATAAAATACTGAAGATATCAACTTAAAAATATTTTACAACAGGTTTGGAAAAACCCTTTACAACAATACAACAATTACATCAATGAAAGTGATAAGGGGAGAGTCTTGTTGCCTGAGGGGAAAAGACTTGACACAACACCGTTCACTCCTCGGATGTCAGTTTTAAGGACTTGAACCATTGTGGTTTTGCTTCAAAAACATGTGACTTCTAATGAGACACGCAACCCGAGTCAGATCTTCTGTCTTTACACCACTGTTCCAAAGATGTTATGTTTTGGTGTCACAAATTCTTGGCAGAAATCCACATCCAGATTTGCAGCCTCTGTCTAGTGCTGTTTTTGGCAAAGCCCAACATAAGATGAATCCATCTTTCCTACAGTTAACTTAAAAAAAATCCTGCTCAAAGTTATGGTCATAAAACTCTAATTTTTAACGTGTTTTTATTGAACATAGTGTTCAAACATTAACAGCCTCAACTGGAAAAAACTATGTGAACCTCTAGGATAATGACTTCTAGGAAAGGGGGTAGTTGAAGTCAGGTGATCCAATCAATGAGATGACATTCAGGTGGGTTAGAGGTGTTCTGTCATATGAAACTCCACTAAGTAAGAGAGTCTGCTCTCTGACAAAAGAGATCTGTTGAAGTGGAATATACAAAAGAAATTTAGAGGACCTCCAGAGAAGTTGTTGAGTCTTTGGAAATGCTTTTGTAGCCTTTTCCAGCCTTATGAGCCTCCATCAGTCTACAGTAAGACAGACTGTATACACATGGAGAAAATTCAGTGCCATTGCTACTCTCCCTAGGAGTGGGCATCCAGCAAAGATCACAGCACGGGCACACTGCATAATGATCAAGGAGGTGACAAAGAACCCTAAGGTAACAGCTGAGGATCTGCAGGCATCTCTTGAACTTTCTAACATCTGTGTCCACAAGTCCACAATAAGAAAAACACTAAACAAGAGTGGTGTTCATGGAGGATACCAACTGCTCTCCACAAGTTTGCCAAAGACCACCTGGATGTTCCACAAAGCTACTGGAACAATGTTTTGTGGACAGATGAGACAAAATTTTAACTTTTTGGCAAAAGGGCACAATGCTATGTTTGGTGGAGAAAAAACACTGCATACCAACAGCAAAACCTCATCCCAACTATGAAACATGGTGGAGGGAGCATCATGGTTTGGGGCTGCTTTGCTGCCTCATGGCCTGAGCGGCTTCAATCATTGAATTCAATTCAACGATGACTTCAAATTGTATCAGGAAATTCTACAGGAGAATATCAGGGTAATGGTCCGTGATCAGAAGCTTAACAGAGGTTGGGTCATGTGGCATGACAATGACCCCAAACACAAAATCAAGATTCACATTTTGAAATTGCCAAGTCAGAGTCCTGGCTTTAACCCGACTGAAATGTTGTGGCATGACCTGAAGCAAGCCGTTCATGCAAGACATCCCAAAAATGTCAATGAACTGAAACAGTTCTGGAAGGAGGAATGGTCCAAAATACCTCCTAACCGCTGTGCAGGTCTGATCAGCAACTACAGGAAACATTTCGAGGTTCCACCAGTTACTAAATCTCATGGTTCACATACTTTTTCCAGTCCAAGCTGTTAATGATGGAACAGTATGTTCAATAAAGATGTAAAAGAACAAATAATTGTGTGTTATTTGTTAAATCACATTATCTATTGTTATGCCTGTTATGAAGATCAGACCATATTTCAGGAACCGTTTACACAGGAATGCAGGTAATTCAAAAGGCCTCACAAAGGTTTTCTCGTAACTGTAGTTATGCCTACTCCTGTTCATCCTAGTTCCTAAAATACCTCTGTCTTCTGATTTCTGAGCTGCCAGTCTGTCAGTAAACACCCCTTACAGGACCCCAGTGTCTCGCCATAGTGAATACATGCAGTTACATCGAATGAAACTGTTCACTTGCAAAAGGACAAAAGGAAAGGAGTTGTTTTCTAGGGCAGTTTATTCAACTTCTGTTGCATTTCTACATGACAAGACCACTGGCGTGTTTTCAAATAAGGTGTGAATTTTGAGACATTACATGCCACCGGTATGAACTTTTACTGTCTGTTGTGAAGCTGTAATGTCTATGCTGTGCATGGATCACTTGTCATGCAGTATACAGCTTTTATGAATGCACCACCTGCTCCTGTTAAGAGTAGTGAGGGACTCATTGGAGACAAACAGCGCCTGAGAGACTTTAATGTGGCTAATAAGTTGCAGCTGCCAAAATCACACACACACACTTTTTCAGATGATCAACTGCATGTGCTGGGTGATATAGAACCGTGAGGAAAGGCTGTTGCCTGTCAGATGCAACTAGAACAACATATTGAAAGGTCACACGTTTGATTCCTTTAATGACCTATGTGTCCATTAACAGCCATGTGTCCCGTCAAAATGTCCTTGAGCAACACATTGAACCCAGTGATGTAGTATTAAATAAAAAGGATAAGCCCTATCCTTAGACCCTATCCTCATATGAGTAACATCAGTTCGATACTACTTAGTATGATGCACATGATGAATTTGATGCATAAAGCTTAAAATGCTTAAAAATGTGGCGAACAGGCAACACGCTAATTAGTAATGTGGTGGCTGCAGTAGGTTTTTGAGCTTTATTGACATTATAGGATCACACATACTGTGCAGCGTTTCCCATAGCGAAAGTGTGTTGTCAGCTCGCCCTGCAGGAGACTCACAGCTGACTGTCAGGTGAGAGCCAAGCACACCAACATGCACAACAACACACAATAACGCATCCACACATGCTCTCACACACACAGCAGCTGTGTTTTCTCAGTGGTCTCACCCAGCCAATCAATGATATTCCAAGTCAACCATTTAGTGCCATTTAAATCTTTGCTACTTCATCGTCCCAGGTGGAGCCTACTATCACTCAACATAGTGTGTGCTAAAGTGTTAGCATGGAGCCTACTATCACTCAACATAGTGGATGCTAAAGTGTTATCATGGAGCCTAGTGTATGCTAAAGTGTTAGCATGGAGCAGTCAGACAATGATCTACTGGCAACACAGAGATGATTTTGGTGTCTAGGTTCTCAACACTTAAATGGGATCTAACAAAAACTTGCTGTATTTCTTTAGGAACGTGATAGATCTAGCCTAAGGGTGAAATGATATTAGTTTTCATTGTTATACTGATGATACCCAGCTGTATCTCTTGGTAAACCCAGGTTATATCAAGCACTAACTTGCTTTTATTTATCTTGTAATGCACTTTGAGAATTTTGTTTTGATGAGTGCAAATAAAAAAATATTATAACAAACGTTACTATTGATTTCCAGGTTATGCAGCTATGCAGGAAGTAGGAAGTATGTGATAATTGTAATTGCCTTGTGAAGGAAACGGTGAAGATAGTCTGGTTATCCTGTCAAAGTACATGATTTAATTCTCTGCCTTTATGGCTGAAGCAGATGTCACAGGAAGATATAGCATAGACTTCTCTATATTTGCCCTTTGGGCATTGTCAAAGGTGAGCAGGATGGTACAAACATCTGCTACGTCTGAGAAGTACAATATTTTAAGTTTTAACAGTTATCTGTTACTTAACTATCTGTAGGTTAAACATTAATTTTCAGTACGGTATATACAGCTATCTAACATGAAAGTAGCTAATAAGATCCAATCATCACGAACGTAATCATCTGAATCATTGTAACTGGTCTGTCATACTGCCATCCCAATCTGTAATACTTCTTGCTTTAGCTAACTTTGGACGCTTTCCCTTCATTGGCAAGAGCAGCCAAAGAAGCCTGCATTTGTTGGCAAATAAATATTTTCTGACGTGGCCTCAGTGCAGCCTTTGTCTGGTCTTGGAGGGACTTCAGACACCAGGTTTGGTTCCTGGCAGCCCTTTGTGGACGGACAGGGAGGCGTCGATGCTGGGCTGCTTGGACCAGTATATCAAAGCTGTGCAGCCCAGCCTAATCCGCCCCATTAGGGGTTGTGTGTCTAGAGTTCTTTCACACACACAGCATCGCCCTTGTTTGCGCAGCAGTGCAGTTGTCTTGGGGTGGGGAGGGTTTCAGCGCTGGTGGCTGCAGCTGTGCCCTCTCAGCTCAGTGAAACCAGAGAACGCTGGCCCTGCTGGCCCCATTAACCGCCTGCACAGACACACTGTCAACAGGCATCCAGCCACTGAAGACATCTTGCAGACTTCCACCATCAACTAAGGTTTCAAGAGAAGGCTAGCCAAAAGGCATCGGGGTAACCTCGGTGGCCAAGTCTCTTATTTGTTTAGCTAGCTCGCTAGCGCCGAGAGATGCATGGAACAGCTGGAGTAATAAAGTGGCCGTATCATGTGGTGCAGCCGCCGGTTATTTCTCCACCGCAAGGAAGTTGTACAGAAAAGGCCTGCTCAATTTGGCATGCAGACAAATCCTAAAGATGCAGTCAGGGATGTAGTGGAGGGTAAACCCACCTACTTTACCCACCTTTTTATTTGCAGAATAGAGTTTACCCGCTTTTTTAGTTTGGCACAAATTTTTGATATACATTCAAGTAGTAATTGGTAACAAACTGGTGTAAGTTACATAAGGATATCATCTTTTAAATGACAAGAAAACTCAAATGAATGCTTTTCTAAAAACTTAATTTGTGTTTCTTTTGGTGGTTGTTTGCCTTCTGATGATCACTGACTGGGAGTGCATAGTTTACCCACCTATTTATTTACCACTGTATCACTGGTTTAACAGTATGCAGACGCTGTAAGAGTTAGTCCTACTCCTTGCAATGGGCCGCTGTTGCAAACAACATGACCAACTGAGAAGAGCGCCCTTACTCATCACTTTGAGTGTGAGAATCCACGTCTGTCCGACACACTGGCGAAGACACATTGTCGCTGCAGCAGCTCTCCTTTTACTCAATGCTCCGGGCTCATTCGACGACCCCTCCCTCTCCCAGATTAAACCCACACAGGTGATGTGACGTGACTACTGATGCCGCGGGCGCTTTGTGAGGCCTTTTACTGGGCAGTACAGAGGAAATATGCTCTACTGAATGGGTGAGAGAGATGAGGGGCGGGGGGCAAATGAGGACTTTGGTTTTTCCCAGATTGTGTTAAGTTGGAGATGTGCCCTGTTGCCTCTTCGTACACTTCAGCTTTGGGTCTTACTATCAGTGATTATAGTGATCATAGTTACCCAGAATGCACTTAAACGGATGAAAAGGTCAGACTTACATTCCTACATTTGCTGGTAAATGGAGGAAGAGGTTGCCTCGACCTGTGAGGCACTCCTACCCACACTGTGTCGTTCAGGAAGTGGGAAGTGAGTGGCAACTTCTAGACAAAAGGTTTTATTATTGTTAATGTTGAACCCTAAGTACACTATTGGTATGGGCCTAAATAACTAAATATGAGATTGTTCTTGGTGTAAACTGTCATGAGATGACAATGACAATACTACTAATAATAAATGTTCTTTATATGGCACTTTACAAAACAGATGTATGAATCAATTCAGAATGAAATGAATGAAAAGGTAAATAGAGACAAATTACAGGGATGATAAAACAGGATGTAAAATGAGCATTATTAAAAGGCTTTCCTTTTAAAGAAGAAGGTGTTGTTGCTCAGATAACAAAGCAAAGTTTTTTTTTATGGTTCTCCAAACAATCATAGAGGAACACATACATCTTTAAAGATTAAAACAAACAAATAATTGGTGCAGCAGTCACCGCTACAAATTGGGCGCGAATGAGAAACAGATTTGTAATATTTGGTAGAGCCCACAGAGAGAAACCGCGGCGTTGTAGGCTTGTCCTGTTTCTCATTTTGCTGCCCTGGAAATAGAAGATGCCTAAACAATATAACTGCAACCACTGGCTTTAAGCTGTCAGTGTTTTTTTTTTTTGCATGTGTCAGTACTGTTGGTATCATTTATTTCCATTGAAAAGAAAATATTACCAGCTTGCTTATCGAACTTTCCTTGAGCCTTGTAGGTCTTTCCTTATCATTACGAGAGGCTTTGAAATTCCCAGGTGTTGTGGAACCAATCTTTCAGTGTAGTCCTGTCATTCTGCTAAACAAAATACCACACTCCTGTAGAAAAAAGCAAAGTAGCTTCAGTTTTTTTGTGTTCGGCACGATCCGGTGAAGACAGAATTGTGTTGAATGCTGTTCATTATATGACCTAGATTTGTTTTATCAAATATTTATGTGACTAGAATAAAGGTGCAATTTTTGAAATTGAAGGTTCCTGGTAGAAGGCATACTTATGTGCTTAGCGGTGTAAGTGTTCTGCAAATTGCAAAGATGACAGACTTCTTACCAGACTGTGCAAACAAAAGCGATAACCTGTCTGAGGAACAATAAAAGTCCTTTTTAGTTTTTCAGATGGGTTTTCAAATCTCATTATCGTATAGTTTGGGTACCTTGTGCAGGAAAAGACACCAGAGGTTGCTTGCTTTTCAGCCGATGTGTCAAATTCACACTTTAGATCATTTTAATTGAACATATGGCTTCATGTGCCGCCAAAACCTTTTGAAACTGTCTTATATGCTTCTTAAATCTGAAGGCTTTGTTTTTAACCCAAACACAGGGTTACACAGGGTCATTCTGTCTTTGGTGTTGATCAGTGCACCATTTAATTTCGTACAGTAGCATTTGTGTCTAGTGGCTGTCAATGAAAAACGCATACTACGAATTGTCTTAAAGCTGCAATTCCCTGTTAGGCAGTATTCATGTATTGATATTAATTATGATGTCATAGTTTTTTTGTATATTTTATCAAAAAAGTAGTAGTGGAAGTTGTCATGAATAGGAATCGACACATTAGACACATTTTTGGATTTTGAGGACAACATAAAGAACAGGTAAACAGAGTTTGGGGCATACTGTGATTTAAACGATATCTAGGTGAAAAAAGAAAAATTGCCAATTGTGAAATGAAGAGTGTTTCGGAAAAGTACATTTCCTACAGTGGTCCAGATCTGTAACGCCTGCCTGCAGAAACCCCAAGATGTTGAAACAGATGCAACAGTGATGGTTCCTAGTCATGTTCCCCATTGGTCCATCATGTCCTCAACCACAACAGCGATGGTTCCCCGTCATGTTCCCCGTTGGTCCACCCTGTCCCCAACCCAACAGCGATGGTTCCCCGTCATGTTCCCCGTTGGTCCACCCTGTCCCCAACCCAACAGCGATGGTTCCTTGTCATAGTTCCCGTGGTTCATCCTGTTCCCAACAGCAACAATGATGGTTCCCCGTCATGTTCCCCGTTGTT
>OOFE01020584.1:0-10151 GCA_900323365.1 Monocentris japonica | reverse complement strand
GATCAGGACAATGGACAAGGCTTCCTTCCCCAATGTGCATGTGTTATTTGTCTGTATTCATGCCCCTACTGTACAGCATGGGAATATACACACACACACACACACACACACACACACACACACACACACACACACACACACTCCCCATCCTTCCAGAGGCAATGGGCAAGGAGGGTTGACTGAACCAAACAAAACTATAAACTCCCACAGATGTATGTGTCTGCCTCTGATGTTCAATAAATGTTGGTGCTGAGACTGCAGGCTCATCCTCCCCTTCATTTCCTCTTTCCTTCTCCCCATCTACCTTCCCGTGTTCCCTGTCCCTCCTTCCCCCTCTCACTCCCTCGCTGGCTTTCTTACTCAAAGGCAAAACAAAACCTGATATCCTGGTAGATAGCTACGTCCTATCCAGGATGACGACAAACCAAGCTGTAAATAACAGCCAGAAAAGACTCATTGTCCTGCATCAATACCATGTTGGCAAAGCTGATGGGGAAAGCTGACCTTCCCATTCTAATCTATGCAGACAGAAGCATTGATGGGGAGCTGGAGTGGGAAGGAGTGGGTGGGCAAAAGACCCTGTTAACAGAGAGTAGAACCACTACTCACTAAAAGAAGCGGCTCTTGTCCTAATTAGCTTACGTAGATTTGAAATTTGAATCTCAGAAGAGGACTGTGTGGTCTTGAAAAAGGAGCTCATATCAATGGTTCTATCAATAGTGGCCTTGTTTGTTGCGGAGAAGAGAGAGGCAGGATGAGAGAAAGACATAGAAAAGAGGGAGAGAAAGGCCACTCAACCTAGCTATGCTGAAGATTTTTGTATAAGGCCCATGCCAGTAATGGCCTTAACACAGCCTGTCAAAAGCTTTGTCTAGACTGAAACTACCACTGATGAATGTTCATTGAAAGAGAAAATAAACTAAGAGAGCATGTACAGTGAGTGGCAGGAGTGAGTGCATGAGATAAGGAGAGAGAGAAGTGCAAAGTAAGGCCACCGGGGACTGAAGGGTGGTACAGAACATTTCAATTCTTCATCACCATTTTCACATTTCCAACAGTGAGCCGCTGATGGCAGGTATTATCTTCATGGTCCTCATTTCTGAGATGAAATGGGCATAATGTCTGTACATTCTGTGCAGGCAGAGTGATGAAAATGATCTCTCCGTGAGACGAGCTGACCTTCTATCACCCTCTGTGGGTCCCGTCTGAAGGGATTTGAAACCATTCAAAGCCGAGGTTTGATGAGCCGGAAACATATATTTCCTCTGCCTTAGTGAATTTGAGAAATGCTTCAGATGTGACATCATTTCTGGGTCTGGCCATTCTCAAACACACATAAATGTCACAATCATACAGTGCATTCAGAAAGTATTCAGACCCCTTCACTTTTTTCACATTTTGTTATGTTGCAGCCTTATGCTAAAATCATCTAAATTCATTTTTCCCCTTATCAATCTGCACTCAATACCCCATAATGACAAAATGAAAACAGAATTTTAGAAATTTTTGCAAATTTATTAAAATTTTAAAATTCTCTTCTTTAAATATTGTTTTTCTCTGTCTAGAGAGTTGTTCAAAATATCATTGTCGCCAAATGAAGGTCATGGTTCAACACCTTTTGTTTTACCACATCACTGCTAAAAGCTTTTTCTATAAAGGCAGACACCTTTGATTGAAGTCTGTAGATCTATATCCTTGCACTATATAACCCTTTTTATCCAGATGAAGGCCAAGGTAGCTGTTTTTTTCATTTATTGTTATTGTTTACCAAGTGTGCCTGAAGTTTTCCATTTGTTCATTTCACCACTTAATTCCAACACCTTTGCTGCAACAGATTTTGTGTGCTTCTTCTTTGCTACTGCTAAAATGACAGTGGGCCTATCCCTACTGTGGGACCAGCCTATCCTTTGATTCAGTTATTTATTCATTCCAATCCTGCGTCCTCTGTCTGTCATCCTGTCACAGGTAGAATTATGTGGAATATGATGCATGCCTTGCATGGGAGGAAAGGGGAAAGACAAAGATTATTTTGTAAATCCTTTAGGTAAGGCAGGTGTCAGACAAGCTATATTTTGTATTGCATCACTGACTGCTTTCAGCCTGTCTTGTCAGTTTGACAGGAGAACAATGTTAATGAGACTAAATAACCACCGGCATACAGTTTTACTTTCTGAGGTATTTCTAGCCTCTTTGTTGTCAGCAACTTCAGCTGTTTTCAAACGACCTACTTGTCTCATCAGAGAGGGATGATGTGCTCGCTCCACTTAATGAAAGAAAAAGAAGAAATCAGAGGAACTTGTTGGCCAACTTTTTACTCCCCTGAGACTGTCTCTGTTTCTCTGTCTCTTTCTTCCTCTCTCTGCACATATTAAATCAAAATCTTGGTTTGCATTAGAGACAGCCTGTCATCAGCCATCATGCCATCACTGCAGTTACCATACCTTTTAGGTACAATGCATTTGTCCGCGACATGCACTTGATGCATTAGCGCACAGACGATGTGGCCCTGTATTCTGTCTGTCACAGCATTTGCTTTGAGATGGCATATTTGGTCAATTTCATATACAACATTTTGGTCAAAATGTTATAAATCCAACATAAAAAAAAAACATTAGCTTAGGTTCAGTGCTCAATATTTCAAAAATACATAGGGTTTCATCCTCTAAAATGTTATTATGTTATAACTAACTTCAGATAGCAATTACCTTGAATAACAATCAATAGTTTCATATTGTGATAGAAATAATTGTATCACATTTTACACATAGTGGATATCTCGTTTTGGAACTTAACTTTTCATATGTCCTTAAAAGCATTTCTCTGTCTATGCTGTCTACATCCACCTGATGGTGGGTTTCCACACACCGCACCTACCTACTAATCTATTCATGGGGGGTGAGGGGGTGCAGCAAAGGAACACACTGTTCAGTACCCTGTCTATTGTCTCAGCTCATATGTATTGGGGTGGAGGCAGAAGGTGGACTGCAAACATGCATAACCTGAGCTATATGACAAAAGACATCCTCTTCACTTTGTCTTGGTAACATAGGTGCAGACACAAAACAACTTACATTGTGTCACAATACATACTTACACAAATGGTACAACAACAGCAGAAGCTCACATATAGTGCAACGGGACAGTGCAGGACAGTAGATAGTAGACTATAGATATCATGCTACATATACAGTAGAGTGTGCATTCAACATTTAGTGGATTCAGCAGTATTGCATACAGCATGGAATACTTTCTCTATTCTCTCTTCAAATCCAGACATATACAAACATTCACATGTTTTTCAGCTGTCTAATCCCTCTTTCAACAAGCCCAGTGTCTCTGGGCAGGGAAAATGAATGAGTAACTCTGTCCCCTCCATCAACAGTGTTGGGCTCATTACTCACAAAATGTAATATATTACTAACTATGTGTTTCTCATTTCAAAAGTAATATTATTGCCTTACGTATTACTCTCTGGGAGCAGTAATTGGTTACACTACTTGTTACATTATTTTTACATTTTTTTGCATCCTCTCCGCATCACATATATGCCTCGCCTGTGTGCTTTTGTGTGAATGATCAGGATAACTAAATAGCGTTCATGTCCCATGTTCTTGTTCACCTCAAAAACATGCACCCAGAGAAACTAACCCTAACCCTAACTGAATTAGTTGAGGGTGTGCCCATGTCAATTTAGAGGACACCAACTAATTCTGATGAAAATCGATTGGAAAATGGAGGAGGGATATAATGTTTGGATTATTCAACTTCATTCTGATATTTAGAGAGGTAATAACAAAAGTAAGAGAAGTCTTCATTACTGGGAAAAGTAATACTGTAATGCATTAATATTACTGACAAGTGCATTACCATCGGACACTGTCCATGCACTACTACCAATGGGATGCCCTTGAGCAAGGCACCAACTATTGCTCCAGTTGAGCTGCTCAGTGGTAGAGGACTGGAGATAAATGCAAATGGAAATCTTCAAGATATACGTGTAGATTCAGATGACTGATGACTACACTCCTCTTATGAGCCAGTCTACTTGCACCAGTCAGTTTTAAGTGCAGAAAGGATTCTAATCCACAACAGAGAAGCCGGTAGTTGAGAGCCAGTTACAATCCAAATTGCTTCCTGCTGCTCAATACTTCCATCTGTGTAGAAGCACCTTGCAGTTGCAATTGATTCTGTCAGGTCCTAAATTACCATTTGAATAACCTCATTAGTTTTTTGTCCTTCATTAGTGAAGCAGAGATTTGAAAATCACAGAAGTGTCTGTCGGCTTCCTGTGAACAAAGTCAATCATTTGTTTCAGTTCTACGCTGTTGTGGACAACAGTGATTTGAGATACAGTATAGTATATCTCAAAAGCAGGATAAGAGAACATTCTCCTGATTTTTTTGTTGTCAGAAGGCAACACGGCACAAAGAAGAAAGTCCTGTTTCATGAATGGACATTCATTCTTAATTTTAAAATAAGTCTACATGTGTACAGTGACAGTTTGCCCAAAGAGCTGTCAACCGTTTGGACACATCTTCAAATAAGGTGTATCAAACCCCTGGACCCACCAAGACACTGGATCACCTCCCAAACACATTCAACTGTATGGCTGATTTCGGGACCTTCTGATAATGGTGTTTAAACACACGCTGTTTCTATAATTCCCCACCATTTGGTCACTAATGCATTTATGATACTTTTTTGATCAAGTGCAACAATAATAATTTACCTGAAAAATTGTCTTCAAGCAACTGGGAGTTGGCCTGTTAGCCCCACTTTTTAGTCTGCATCTTTGTAGGCTTGTATTTGTTGGGGTCAGGGAGCTAGCCCGCTACAAAACAAGAAAACAAAAGCACAGCAAATTACTAATTATATAAGCATTAAAAGGCGCTGCAGTACTAAACAAATTTCTGCAGCTCACTCAGCAAGTTTAAACATGAGCAGGTTAAGCAAAATAGAAGGAGAATATAATAATAAACTTTTTTATGTATCTCTTTACAAAAAATAATTTACAAAGTGCTTTACAGCCAAACAGCATTTACCAATAGACAGGATTTGATGTTATAATCCTTTGTGCCATAATCCAGGGTGAGCATTAACACAGAAGCCCGGTTCAAATGTCAGAAAGAATGATGCACTAACCCACAAACTCTAGAGGACATCAGGCTATGCCGTCATAAATCTACAGGACCATCAGACAGGCAATACCATTCACTAGCTACCTAATATAAAAATGCTACAGGGTTGAGTGTGTGTATGTCACTCTGGTTATGAAGTGGTCTCCTCCCATCACAGATGTTTTGTTGATTCCAGCCCACAACACCTCCAGAAGGCTCAACAGTTCTCAAAACCTATGCTTAGGCTTATTGTTAATTCCCAACATTACTCAATAATTTAAAGTGCAGGGCAATGAATGAACGTGAAAGGGAGTGAATAGTGTAGGGTGCTAGTAACACAACCCCTGAGAGAGAGGAACCCAAGCGCAGACTCAGACGAGAGGGGATATGGTGTAAAAAGGTTTATTGTAGGTTCAGGAGGGGAAAATGATGATGGCAGCCGAAGGCAGCTGGCAGAGGAGGGATGAACAGGGGAGACTGAGGATGGCGTGACGTGGCTGGCTGGAAACAGTCCGGAGTGTGGCAGGTGAGCAGAGCAAGCAGATCAGGCAGGTAGACAGGGAGGCTGGGAAGGGGTGGTCCTGGAGGCACAGGGAGAGAAGGTAAGACGCACCAAACACAAGGGAAAAACTGAGTATACTGAGCGGCCTAGACTGAGACACTACCAACTGTAGGTGAAACAACAATCTGGCGATGTGAATGAAAACCTGGAGTAGATATACTGTCATGGATGAGCTGATTGTTGGCAGGTGTGCAGATGGGAGCAGGTGAGTGGAATATAGTAATCAGGAGGGAGCCAGGGGAGTGCCAGGGGGGAGCCACGCCCACGCCCCACACACACAGACTGACAGGGGAGAGACAGGAGACACAGGGGAGATAACTGGTGGCACGGCCACGGCCGTGACAGGGTGGGGCTAAACCATGTATTGCTTTGTAAGTGGTCGATAAAATGTTAAAATAAATTCTAAATTTTATAGGAAACCAGTACAAGGAAGCTAAAATCGAGTTATATTGTCTCTTCCCTAAGAGTCTGTTCTTCGTTCTGCACCTATTGCAAATGTGTTAGAGCTTTATGGCTGATACCAGAGTATTGTTGTAGTTGCCTGATCGAGAAGAAATAAAAGCATGAATTCCCATTTTTAGGCCCTTAGTATATAAAATTATTACATTTTGTAGAACATTTTTTATTTGTGCCCTAAAACATAGGTCAGAGTCAAAAAGCACACCTAAGGTTTCTAGCGTAAGGTTTTATATTTGAGGATAGACCACCCAGGTCATTCTGAAGCAGACTCATCATGTCTGGCTGATCAAACAATCTAACGTCAGACTTGCTCTCATTTAGATGCAAAAGGCTCTTAGACATCTTAGACAGCACTTGATATCAGTGAGGCACTGAGTTTCGAGGCTAGTGGGGTCATTCAGTTTCCCATTCAGTGGCAAAACCACCTCACATTTTCCAGATGAAGCTTCAACTATAAAAGCAATCAATCTTGAATAGAGTTAGACCAAGTCAGAGAAAAATGTACTGTAATTCTTGTATCTTTAAGTAACTTTTGCTACTCCCTGGTGAGGTAGTTTAGACTATTATGGAAGACAAGTGGTTTATTGGCTTTCCAATGCCACTTAGCTTACCTATATTTCCCATGTGTGTTCATTAAGCCAAGATAAGGTTTTAGACTTGGACTTTTTCATTTTATAGGCAGTTTCAGCAAGAATATATGTGCATGAATTGGTCAAAAAACTGAACTAGCTCCTGTGTATTGCAGAAGTGTGGCAGCAGTGGAGGCAGAGGAGATGCATGAGTGAAAAGCCTGTTGTACTAGTTGTGCTGAGTTGAACATGTGGGGGCGTACATGACCATGTTTACTACTGGTAAGGGAAGAGACAGGGGCATTGAACACAAGACATTTATGGTCAGTATATCTGTATATCTCTCTATCTGTCTACAGATAGACAGATAGATTGATAGCAAAAATAGCAAAACAGAATGTACCATGCCAGTTTCCTAGGTTCAGCTCTCCATACAGCTCAGGTGGTTTGCAACATTTCCATGGATGATTTTAAACAAGATGACAGAGGCTCTGAGGATCATGATGTGATTCATAATTTTCAGGCAGAGTGTATTGCATGCACTTATTTGTGACAACAGGGAGTAAACAAGCTGTAATGAGTCTAAGTTTACCGCAATAGTTTGTCTGGTATTGAAAATGTTTTGAAGTGAGACTTCTAGAGTGGCTCAGCTGAGTGATGCATTATAATGGTGATCAGAAAGTCATAGTATCAAATCAAGAATAAATCAACTGTAAAATTTAATCATATATTATTAGTTGTAAGGAATCCCTGCACTTCTCCTATCTGAACTGTATGGAAATATGCAGTTACAACATACCTTTTTTCTGTTTTGAACAGCAGTTCCGATGAAAGGGTTCCACATTGCACCCATAAGGGTTCTCCTACAGGAACAAGCCTAATAAAGCTAAATGGCTAAATGCTAAATGGCAAATAATCAAGGGTGTAAAAAGTACCCAGAAATTATACTTAAGTTAAAGTATGGGTACTTGTTCAAAATCTTACTCAATTACAAGTTGAAGTATCTAGCTAAAAATACACTTGAGTAAAAGTCAAAAAGTTTCTACTTTTAAATGTACTCAAGTATTCAAAAGTAAAAAGTGTTCTTTAATTTTAGAATTGTCTATCCATTGCAATAATAAAAAAGCTTAGGGGACACTTTTTTTGCATTAAAATTACTTCACTAAATTCACTAAAGCCAATCGTAACATCATTAAAGACAATTGTGACACCACGAAAGCCAATTCAATATCACACATCCTGAGGTTCTTGTCAAAGACGTAAAAAGCATTTTTAAATTGGCACTATGGTTATTGTCCACTGGAAGCTTGTTAGCATTTTGTATCAATGCTAGTGGAAACGAATGGGTTCGGCTAGCCAGTATTTATCAAACCAGATACTTGCTAGCTGAGCCATGGGTGCCGATCGTTTAGTGGCAATCTTCTGTAGCTTCTCTGACTGTCATATTCTGATAGCAGGTGTCATCAAAGATCCCCGCTTTCTTGCACAAGGACCAATAAGCATGGGTATGGGCGGGTTAATTGTCCATTGATAGAGATCTTATTGATTTTAAATAAAGTACGGCCATGGGGTTATTAGTTCAGCCAATGAAAAAAATGATACTAATTTAAAGTTTCTAAAGTTCGTTGGACCTGCGAGACTTACTTGTACTTGGAAGGTCTGAATTTTAAATGTAAGGAGTAAAAAGTATCTTTTTTTTCTCGAAAATGTAATTGAGTAAGAGTACAAGTATACAAACTGAATAAAGTAAAGTACAAATCCCCCAAAATAGTACTTAAGTATAGTAACGAAGTACAATTACTCCCGAAGTACTTTACACCCCTGCAAATAATTTAGGATTATGAGCAAGAAGATATGACCAGCTCTACATGCACAGAAAGGATGGGCTGTAGCTGGGAAATAGCATGCAGGAGGACATCTTGAGAAAAGTGTGTGGGTATGAGGGCCAGAGAAAAAAGAGAAAACAAGAAATAGTGGGAGGGTAAACAACAACGAACAGGTGTGTTTTTGGCCTGGATGTAAACATTGAGACAACCTTTGATTCTCTGGAGTGCTCTATAAGAGAAAGCCCTGTAGAGTTCTTCACTATCCTAACTGTGAGGAAACCTGAATCATCTGACTTCATTTCTTATGTAGGCTGATAGGGGTGCAGCATGTCTGTAATGTAAGTTGATGCTTGCAGTAAGAATAATGTAACTGATCCCCTTTTGCTTTGGAATTTTGCTTTTCGCTTGCCCGCCTCCACAGAGCATAGGGTCAGTAGAATAGCACCGCTGTAGGCGGGAGCGATTCAGTGACTTGCTCAAGGGCACTTCAGCAGGGCAGACTCAGTTGAAAGATGGTTTCCATACTCACTACACCTCCATGCAGTCCTTAAAAAAAAAATAAACATGTTAAAAGGCCATAAGTCAGAGCTCAAGTAGTGATGAGCAGGTAGCGATGAATGAGTGGTGTCACTGAACACAAATAAATGGTGGTCTTTAACATGTTTCAAAGTCAGAAAGGAGTGTTTCCCTCTCATTTCAGTGAGCTTATTTGGTAAATGTGTCATTGTGATGATAACAAAGCCCTGCTCTAAAACTAAGACAACAACAATCTTCAAATTTCACAATGTTGTTAATTACAGCGGGCCCCTGCAAAATGGAAAACTTGATTTTGTGAGGATCATACAATGGATAGTTTCGGCCAGGAAAACTGATTGATAACGCATAGCTCGTAGCGTCATCACAATCACAGCCACAATCACAGTAAAGGCTCTCTTGGTTGTTATTGCTGTAGAATGCCAGTATTAAGCCTTGTGTGGTGTTCATGTTTTTGTTACTCACCCAATGTTTGCGGGTCTGGTGGACCCACAACATTATTGGGTTTTTAAAACAATACAGCCATAACAATTTATGTAAAAATACTTAACAGAAGTTGACTTTATCTCAATTACAAGCAATATAGACAGCATATATGGTTAATATTTACCATTTACCCCTGCTAGATCATATTTAGTAAATATGTACTTTTCGTTTTTTGTGATAAAATGAGATTTTTGTAAAAAATAAATTAAAAAAATCAATTATAATCAAGACATTTATCTCAAACAAATATAAATGAAACTGCAAAGTAAAAAAATTATCACATGTGATGTTGCGGCCACAGAGTCCCTGTATCATGTCCAGGACAACCCGTATCCCTTAGTTCTTCTAAGGCGCTCCTCCATCTGGCTTCCCTGTATACACCTGCAAGTTCCACGCATATGATGAGGCAGCATCAAAGGCAGCCCAGCTCTTGATTCCATATTTTGCAGGGCTACCTGAAAGGGCAGCGGCCCCTAAATGGCATGAGGTGCTCATCAACAGTAACGTTGGGTTGCAAAACAGGGGAAGTCAGTCCACCCACTTGTCCTACACTGACCTGACTGCAGCTAGCTGGTCCTTCCACCTCTCTCCAAAAACA
>OOFE01020583.1:4482-28037 GCA_900323365.1 Monocentris japonica | reverse complement strand
CCCCTTTCTCTGAGCATTTACTAGTTAATTTAATGACTGATTGGTTTATTAATATGGTAGACTTGGTCCTGCATCGAGTGTAGCCTTACAAACTCCCTTAAGACACAAGAAGGTCAGCAAGTTTATCTGTCCAAATGTTCAACAGTCTATTCAACAAAAAATATAATGCCAAAGTGTACAGCTATTCTACAAAACCAGTTTAAAAAAACGATAATGATGCCTAAAGGGTAAAGACGCCACCCCGTCCACATTCATAATTCTAGACTCATCTACTGAAGCCGAATCTTTATGCAGTCTATTTTACAGTTGTGTCTAATGCCAAGAGAAAATGGGTCCATCATAACGTTACTTGATCTCAGCCCGAGTGTGTCAGTTATTAAATTGCTGCGATCGAATTTAGCATCCAGAAGGCAGCTAATGTTAGCTCTTTTTCTTTTGTCACGACTCATACGCCACTGTTAGAGAGACATTACAGCCAGACGGGCACATACTAGTTAGCTATGTGAACAATATATAGTTTCAATAGCTAGTGACATATAAAGCGTATCACTGGACGTTAATCTCTGCATTTTTGTCATGTTTGCCTCTCGCAGCAGGCCAGCCACCCCCGCGCATCTTCCTAGTAGTCCAGAAAATTAAAACAATGTAGCTTGTGGACGAGTTTGCTAACCAATTTGACTATTTTGCGCAGTAACGCAAATACAGCACACATACAAGAAGCCACGGCTACCTTAGCCCCGCTTCGCCCTTTCCTTCGTCTCTTTACTTTTATGTGGAAGACAGAGATCAGTATCGCAAACTCGGGGCTATCGCTGGCCATATTCTACTGTTAACTAGCAGCAAGCTAATGAGGCAGCATCATCAGGGGCTGTTCTGTTGATCTCCCCTGATCAATACCAATGCAAAAAAATATAGCAGCATCCTTACCGCAGTTGATAAAATACATCAGGCCTTTCCTCGTCAAAACTGATGGCCCTATTTGTGTTCGTGATATTCCATGTGGATTTTTCTATGTCGATTTTTTTCTATTTCTCAGATTTCTACACCCGAAGCTAGCTAGCTGGAGCTGACATCTCAGATTCCACTTCCTAGAGCCATCTATTATTTGCATAGCGACCCTCTCGTTGGTTAAAAGAGTCTCTGACTGCAGGTTCGAGTTCCCGTCAGTTTCCACGCCCCGTCACGCACATCTGAACACTGATTGGTCATCACTAGGAAACCATTAAATGTAGCTGAGGAGCTACGTACAGAACAATGCAGAATATAACAGCAAGTCCCATCAATTGTGACAAATATAACGTTGGGCAACCAACAACCTTATTCCAGTTGTAATAAATAAATAAACTATAATATTCCCTCTACGTTAATAAATCGATAGGTGGAGCGTAGAACCAACGAGACCATTCCTGAACGTGAGCTGAAACCTTAGGTTTTCGTTACATAACATACTATGTTACACTTCTACACAACAGTAGAGGGCATGGGCAGTCTGAAAGTCAAAAATTGGGCGAGAGCTTGCTTGTTGCCTTCCCATTAAATATAGCATAAAATGTATGTTATACTGTATATTTACATCTTTCACACTTGCTGAAAGGTGATAACATTTGTGTGTTAGCCTTGGGAAGGAGCTAGTTCTATTGGAGTACATTCTTAGAGGCCAAAACATAAGGGAACATATCCACTCGATGGTGAAAGAGGTTTCAAGATTATTTTATATGTCCATTAACCTACATTGGCATTTACATCTTGAGTATTTCGCTGACGCTCTTATCCAGAATGACTTAAAATTAGTGTAACAGTAGAATAGCAAAAACACCAACATTACAAACAACCAATAGTAAAGAGTGCAAAGGTCAGGGCCTTAGTGTCCTTGCAATATCCCTGTTCCAAGAGGACAATTATGTAAAAGTCCTTGGAAAAGAAATAGAATGAGAGCTAAGGAGAGAGATAGAAGGGATTTTTTGTAGCTTGATTTGTGGCACAACTGTGACATCCATACTGTCTTCTTTTACATTAAATCCTATTGCCTAAAAAGAGATATTGTTTAAAGTTAGAAACCTTCCTGATTAATCAATAAAAGCAATTTGAAAAATAAAGTACCTACTACTTATACTGCCCTAGATCCCTGGAGAGAGCTCAGGGGTATTATATAGTATTATATAGGTCTAATTATTTTTAATCCAATCTAGGTATTTGCAACACAAGTTACACCCACACAATTGGAGCCATTTGTAATTTTTATACAACTGGACTCAAATATAAGGAGTCAGATATTACTATGGACTCATGTGAGAACCCAAAAGTATGTACTGAGTACCAAGAGTGATTATAATCCTGAAATTAAGACATTTATTGGGCAGTTTGAAATAGGCGCCTCAGGGATTAGGCCTATACGTAGTGAGAGACCAGAAAGACAGATTTACATGAATGTATACAGCATGCAGTATGTTTGAATGCTTTTTATATTCATGTAAATCAGTCTTTTCCATCTCTCACATTGAGCTGTACATCAATCAAGATATAATCAATCTTAGTCATAAAGTGAAATTATGAAGAAATCAGTGTGGGAAAAAGTGAAAATAATGAAAAACGATACATTGGATTCGACATTATATGAAGCAGCCATTAGGCTCACATTGTCGAAATTTAATGCTCATTTAAAATAAAAGTGCGATACTGTACCACAAAATAATCTCAAGAAACATTGGGTAAAAAAATATGAAGTCTATAGATTGTTATACCGGCGAAGTATAAAAATGGAAAATACTTAAAGAGGCCTATTACTCAGAACCTCAGAAAACTACTTTTACTACAAGCAAATTCCAATAATGCTACTTTTACCCTTTGTTACTTGCGTCCCTGCTTCCCTTACTCTCTAGAGAAAAGTGATTAGCACAGAAAGAAAAGAAAAGTTAAATTTCATCATTACTTCACTTACTATAAATTAGACAAATGAGAGTATAACAGACCAGAGTATAAAAATGACAGTGACAGTCAGTCCTATATTCCCAAATAGTTCAGTATTGGATCACTGACCCTCTATTCAATAAGATTTTGTCCCTATGAGCCCCATCTGAGAAGATTGGAGCAGTGGTGTCTGAGATATAATGTTAGAGTTAACATTTTGACCTTTAACTCTAGTGCCCCCATTAGGCCAATCAGTGTATGTTTACACACAGCGGAAAATACTGCGAGGATCCATCATCCCTCCAAATTTGGTCAAAATCACCCCCCGCCCCCCAACCCAATCCTCATTTTGCTGGGGACCCTCTGTAACCTCCCTTGGTGGCAACTACTGGTCTAGCCTACACCACAGATATTAAAATTTAGAGTGGTGATTGTAGGGTTATTTGAAATGCGGGTATTTTCATGAAGTGGGTGCACACAGCAGCACAGCGCGCCTGTTAATCCGGGAGCGAATTTAGAGCCCGCCTCCTCTGTCAATCTGGGGCTCAGTTAGACATCTAGCGGCACAGCGTCGCTTGGGACAAAATTGCGGAACACAAGGGGGAAACAAATATGAAACGTCTCGGGAATTTAATCTCAGCATATATAGCAACCTTTACACTTCTGCTTTATCTGTGTTCAGTGCGAGGTAAGCCTTTTTTAAACCCTTGACAAGTTTATGATGATTGATGTAAACCGGCATTATTACGCACAGGGGCGACATGAAACTGGACACTGAATTATGCCAAGTTGCCAAATCGTTCAGTCTTTTTTTGCCATGCTATTTTCTTCCATTCTCTCATCAATGTTTGGATACACTATCCTCCAGTGTAAAACCTAAGTCATAATCATTTTACTGAATGCATATTTGTGGCTCATAAAGTTGCTGTTTTATGTATTGAAAGTCAGAGAAAAAGAAGGGGCTATAATAAATAACAAATATGGGGCTGTGCAACAAGTAGGCCCCATCACATAAATTAAAACATTCCAACTCTAACAGACCCTGTCTCAAAATCACACACTGTGTCAATACTCAGTCATACTAAACTTATTATATGTCAAGTATGTTTTACTTTACAGCTGTTCAGTGACTCACCTTTATTTCTCATCATAAAAAATATTTGTGTTGTGCAACTTTCCTTGTCATTTACGAAAGCATGTCAGGCTTCAGTCATGAAAATAGCATTTTTTTCCAAACCTCTATTCATAATCCATATGTATTTTTGGAAGCCCTTATGTCAAAATGCCGACTTATCATAGTCATGGTATAATGAATGAGTAGTTGTGAGTTCATTTGAGGTCTGCCATATTGTTATTACACTCAGTGGTTATCATAATAGGCAGGTTTACAGCAAAAATGCTATTTGCAGGAGGGGAAAAACCTTTATTGATGCTGACATTGCAATATTGTGGATGTTCTGGTCAGACTAAGAGGTGGTGCAGATGGAGTGGAAAATAATGCCCATATGTGTTGTTGTCTGGAGCCAACATGAACCACATGTCCCTCCATCTAATTTGGTGTTTGACCTGCATAGAGTTAGGATCATTGGACTGTGCCATCTAGGAGCACTTGAAACTATATGGAAATATGGTGACGACATATCCTCAAGAATACTTTTAAGTGTTGTGAGCAGGCAAAGTGTATGTGACTGTTTTGGTCCTGCCCTGATGTTTGTGTGCAGCTTATTTGTTCCCTGCCTACCCACCTGTTGTTTATGAGATCAGGTGGGATTCGTGTCTCAAGCCCGTCTGAGCTGCTTCACTGTCATGTTGTGTAACTGGTCATTCTTGAAAGAGGTGTATGCTTGTGTCTAACCTGGCTAATCCTGCAATCTCTTAATCCTGCACACAAACACGTTCTGTTATCAAGTGTCAACTGGATTAAAATATGCTGCCCATTTACAAATTGTTTTCAGTATCCAAGCAACAGGAAAAACTGAATGTTCTCATGCCCTGATTTCATGCCCAGAAGTTCATAGAAATGGTACACAATTCTGTAAAAGCAAAGTGGTTGGCACAGTTATTTCTATATAGAACTGGAAAACAACAACCACAGGGTATAGGTGCCATCTCTTTAAGTTAATACTGCTTCTATTCCCATAGTGAAGCTATAATCATTTATTTGCACTGCACTTCTTTTAGGTTTTTTTCCACGTTAGATCAGGACTCCATCGTAAACTACAATATCTGCTATGTTTCCTCAATTTGTCTGACTCACAAAAGGGTTTTCAGACTGGTGTTCTTGCTGAAACATGTCAGTCAGTTCACCAGTAAAGCCAGTCTGCTCAGTGCAAAGGTTTAATAGCAACTGTCAGACATGTTCTTGTATGAAACAGTAAAAACCGTACCTCCGGTGAGAACGCTACTGTGTTTGGTTACCTAATAGTCAGTCCAAAACATAATTTGTGCACTACTAATACCATTGCTTTCATAAACTAAACCCCACATTTTTATGTTAGTACACAGTGGCAGCACATTTTAGAAGCAAAAACAGAAAACATTTACAGAATTCATAAATTATCCACAGATTTCCAGCCAAAAATAAAAGAAATGCCCACAGATTTCATCAGGGCCTGCTGAGAGCTTAAAATGGTGTGTCTGATGTGACATCCAGTGAGTCAACAAGATGGAGGAAAAATAAAGAGAACATGAAACAGGACTATACTCTCAGCTGAGAATTATACGTTTTGAAATGGTGACAGTTCTGATGTGACATCCTCCGCCTCTCCCACTGGAGGCTTCTGCCATCATTTTCCTGATCCAGCCCGGGATGTGTGAGTCAGCACTTTGGGCCTCAGCCAAAGTTGACCCCAACGCTACTGTTCCTTTGTGCTGCTACGGGGCAGCCACACAGCAACAAAGAGGAAGCTATAGCTGAACATACTGCTCCATAAGAAGAGCAATTAGAAATGTAATGTCCAAAGTATCCCCAAACACACTGTTGTGATTTGTTTGGTGCGTTTCCTACCTCTACTTCAATTAGTGATTTCATTTCCCAGAATGCCTTTCGACAACTCTCAGAGAACGGGAGTGAACTTGTGTAGGTGGAGAGAGTACGTTTTTCCAGTCAAGAAATACAACATGTCTGTGGCTGCATTGCATTGTGGTCTATTGAGGCTACTGTCAGTAGAGAAATTGGTGTTTCTTTCTCTTCTATCTTGGATTTCTCCCTGTATGATTGTTGTATGTCGGTGCAAAATGGTGAATTTAGAAAGAAGCCCTTGCTCATCAATTCTGAGTGACTGACACCAAAACCTGACATTTACAGTTGAGGTTTTAGATAGCTGAAATGTTTCTGCTATCAAAATCCATTGGAGCTACTCTGGAAATAAGTGATGTCACATCATCTACTTTTGGCCAGTTATCCACAGGAATAAGAAAAATACACCACCAAACAACAAAATCAGTCCAGAAATGTAAGGACATCACCAATAACTGTTTTTAACAGTGCTGAAGTGATTTTGTACCTCCCACCCCCCCTCTTCTTTTCAATCTCATTTTCACAGGTGACTACTGTGAGGTGAATCTTTGCCATAATGGGGGAACATGTGTTACAGGGGTAGGAGAGGATCCCTTCATCTGTATCTGTGCAGATGGCTTCGGTGGAGACACCTGCAACCTGACAGAGACAGGTAGAGAGGAGAGGACACTTCTGGAGAAGTGGTTAATTGGTTAATCACACACTAAACCTAATTTCTTTCCATCTTTGGTCCTTCTCTCAGGACCTTGCAGTCCTAACCCCTGTAAGAACGATGGGTCTTGCGAGGTTATCGCTCCAACCAGACGAGGAGACGTTTTCAACGAGTACATCTGCAAGTGCCAGCCAGGCTTCGAGGGAGTGCACTGTCAAATCAGTAAGTGGCTACTGGCTGTGACTCATGACTGTGACCTGTCCCGCATGCCTTGTACACCAACACATCTATCTCCTTGCTCCTCTGAGGCATCTTGCTTTTTTAATTTACTTAACTTAACCAGGAAAGTCTGGTTGAGATTTACTATTATTCAGGGGAGGCCTGGCCTAGACAGAAGCAGAACATTTAATTACAGACAAAACAACAGGAAAACCATAATAACTAGCAGACAATCTAAGAAAAAGCAAGCAAAAGAGAAGAAGGAGAAGGGGGATGGACAAGAAGAGAAGGGAGAGAGGAGAAGCAGTTTCACAATCATAGAAACGGTCAAACATCAACAATGTCCAATAGATTAATTTTCCATAATCCTAACAAGTGCTTTAATCCAGTTCAAGTCCGGTCCATGCAGAGGGGGAGGAGAAGATGAAGACATTTGTGTACTCATATTTGTCTGAGCTTCAGTCAGCAGAAAGGACCTCAGACCAGGCTACACTGCCCTCCACATTTCAGAGTAATATAAACACATGCACACACATACAGTAAGTAAGTCAGATCAGTGGACAGTGTGTATGAATAGCATCGGGTGGCACTTTGGGTAGATCTTTTAACAGCTCGAAGGGTGTAAACGCTTGAGGTTTTTCCACCGTGTCACAGCTTCAGCAGTATGAGAGATGTGTAGTCAGCTCAGGGCTTCATGAAAGGCCCTCATTCAGCTGCAGGCCTTGTGGTTGTTCTGTATAGCTAATTGGTACAAGGCCACTCCAAGTCTCTTAGCATGCAGAAGCCTTCCACACACAGATTTAACATTGCATCTGTTCAGCTCAGCTTGAACTAATGAATGAAAGAATTTGATTATTGTGAATCCCGTCATATCCTCTTAAAATAAACCCTGGATTACCGACTTGGTTTGTAATTAGTGCAAGAGTTTAACATTTATTGCTTGAAGAGTGAATTGAAAGACCGAGGAAAGTAATACTTTTTTTTATAAGCAACAGCTAGTTCAGAAAGGAGTAAACTGAAATGCCTTGGATTTAAAGGAGTGGTTCTGAATTTTGATTTTGATTGACACCCATCATGTGGAACTGAAACAAATGGTGTGTGTTTGTGTAAATGTGTGTGTGTGTGTCATGTGAAAGTGTTATTTGTTTCTGAACTGTATATGACCCCTTTTACCACTTAACATTGTATGTGTGATAGTGACAAATATGGAATAAAAGCCATAAGGAATAAAAAGGAGAGAAATATCATTTAATGACTATTGGAACAGGCCCTGTCTGGATTTGTATCAGTTACGGTATTTTTCCAAATTAAATTAAAATTAAAGTATCCAAACTATAATGGAGGCACCTCTACATAATCTCATATGAGGTAAGGGATTTAGCGGAGCTGGGAAAGCCCTGGCTAGTTCTACGTCTCACATGCTCTCTCAAGTAATGCCAACACTGAATATGAACTCAAATCACATCATATTTCCTTATTGTTGTACTGGCAACATTGACTTAATCTGTCACTGAACTAGTTTAGCCATTACAGCCTTAGCTAGGGAGGATGCTATTACAGAACAGCTCACCCTCCCAAAACCCGGTCTGACCACCAATTGCAGTGTTTGTGCAGTCTGGTTGTCCACTCCCAAAAGGTTTGTGCAGATTCAGTCAGACGTCATGGTCTTTATGGGTCTGGACCGGACACAACGCCTGTCCTTCTACCCACTTCCTCACATGGCATCGGCAAGAGGCAGCTGGCTGGTTGAACTGCTGTTATGTCACTTTTACATGCACGTGCACAAGCATACACATACACTGGATTAGATTTTTCCATTTCTGTTCGAGAAGGTCTCTCTCTCTCTCTCTCTCTCTCTCTCTCTCAGTTTGTGCCGGTGTTGTCACGGCAATACAGGGAATTTTTAAATTGACCAATCCTCTTAGTGTTAACAGGAACAGGAGCTAAACAGACACATGTGGCCTACGTTAACCTGAAGTCTGCCTTTTACATTGGAGTCTGGAAGAGTCTTAGGTTCACCAAGACAGGGAGAAACCATTTTCCATTGGCTAATTGTGGATAGAGGACGTTTTGTCAGTTAGGTCTGCTATTGAACAGTGTTTGAATTAATATGTTCGAATTAATAGTTGTAGCAGCTCTTGCTGAAAATATCAAGGTCCTTTAGGATACATGAGAAGGATTTATTTTGTTGCTATAGAGTGGAACACACTCATAGACATCTCTCTGCTCTTCAAAACATGACCATGTAATATAAGAGCGCCTCCCTATGGACATTAGAGAGAATTACATGGTTCCTAAAGGCATGACACACATTACAATTACCAACCCTGTCCTTTCAACCCTAACCTGCTATGTCCTCTAAATTGGTTGCCAAGTATGACTTGCCCCCTCTCCTATGTTGCCCTCAGGGGCATCTCTGTCATCATCTGAGACTAAAGAGAAACCACTCGTCACCAGCTGTGGGTTGGAGGCACAATGGGGCTATTGTGGCCCTCCACCTGTCTGACCTGCTCGTAGGCAGGTGTGCACCTCATCTATAACCATTCTGTTTTTGATCTTGTGATTGTTGGGTCTGAGAGAAGCTTTCACTACTTTGCGGGCTTAAGTTACGTTAAAGGTCTGCACCGACTGTTTGGGAAATTGGCCCATTGGTTACCCTTTATGTGATGAGAGGATTGGCAGAAAAAAAACCAACACCAACTCTGAATTAATAAAAGGTATATCCTCTTACGTTAGATAATCTTACCTTAACATACTGCATGCTAACGCATTTAACGTGCATAGGACAGCGATCTCTACCAGACACACAGGAGATGATTTTGGTGGTTCTCCAATTTCCCAAAAAGTTGATTATTATAAGTTACGATTACCGTTGAAAATAGTGACTTGTTTTCTTATTCAGATGTGAATGACTGTGACAACCAGCCCTGTAAGAATGGAGGGATGTGCAGAGATCTGGATGGAGACTACACCTGCCACTGCCCCTCACCCTATGTTGGAAAGCAGTGCCAGCTACGTAGGTCCACCAACCACTATAACATGTCATAGAGAACTACATTAATACTTGTACTAGCATTTAATGTACCTGTGACCATTTACAAATTAGTGCTAAAAGACTGTGAACTGCATCAAAGAGTTGGCCACCGGTACGCTATGTGTGTATTAAATGTAATAATCTATTGGTTGTGTCCCAGGTTGTATATCTCTGCTGGGGATGGAGGGAGGGGGAATCCAGGAGTCCCAGATTTCAGCCTCCTCTGTGCACTACGGCATTTTGGGCCTTCAGCGCTGGGGCCCAGAGTTGGCTCGGCTCAACAACCAAGGCATAGTGAATGCCTGGACCTCCGCTGCCCATGACAGGAACCCCTGGATCGAGGTGAGACAAACAGACCAGAACACATTAAACCATGAAGTCGCACTGATTGTGTAATGATACAGCAGAATTAGTGATATTGTGATGAAGTATACTTTTCAAGGGGCAATCAAGAAACTAAGCGGGCTGTGTGGTTAACACCCGCCCCCCTTCATTGGACCGATGATCATTTTCATAATCAGTCTTAGTTGAGCTGAATGAACTCAAGCCCTGGTGTTGAGGTTGACTAACCGGATTGCTCTCTGACATCAGATCAACATGCAGAAGAAGATGCGTCTGACAGGCATCATCACCCAGGGTGCCAGTCGCATGGGCGCCGCTGAGTACATCAAGGCCTTCAAGCTGGCAAGCAGCTTTGATGGAAAGACCTACACGACTTACAGATCGGATGGCCAGAGGAATGACAAGGTTAGGGGGTTTACCATGTTTCAACCATACCTTACTTACCTTGTGTCTTTAAAGTGTTTACTGTACTAGCAGCTGTTACATAATCGTAGACAGCAGATTGCTCAGAGAGCTTCTTCAGCTGACCTGCCTCATTTCCTGTGCCTTGTGCTCCAGGTTTTTGTGGGCAACATAGATAACGACAGTACAAAGACCAACCTGTTTGACCCCTCTATCGTGGCCCAGTACGTCCGCATCATCCCTGTGGTGTGCCGCAAAGCCTGCACCCTGCGCATGGAGCTGGTGGGCTGTGAGCTCAATGGTAAACACGTAGAAAACATCCAACACACTTTGAAGCAGATTCTCTTCTCTGTGAAGCAGATACTCTTTCTTAAAGTCTTAGAAAGGCAGAAACAAGAAAGAAAGATAATGGTGGATGGAAATACTATTTTCCATGGATACAGATGGAAAAGACAGATCACAATTCAAGAGTCAAGTCAAATCCAGTCCATCTGAGTTTTCCATTTTGAACTGAAGCAAAATATATATAAATCCCTGAAGTGGGGAAAAAGTGGGAAAAGCCTCTTTTGTTTTAACTTTCCCACAGCTTCTTTTTTGTTGTGTTGTGTTTATTGTGTTTATTGTATTCTGTCTTTCTGTGGTTTCCCTGACACGTATGATAACAGTAGAAGGGTTTATTTCAACAGCATAGCATGGGCCCCCATCTAGCTGTGGTTAGGCCACAGGGAAACATTACAGTATAAACAGTATTCAGTGGGCAGCCCTTGCCATGCAACAATAAAAAAGCACACACACACACACAAACACTACACAAACATATCCATATTTGAGTTTTCCCACCTCCATCCTATTGTCCTTTGTCTTCCTTGAACACAGAGTATATGCATACACACTGCATGCTGCGTAGCTCTGTGCATTTGACTGCTTCATCTCTCTACTCTGAAGCTTTTTCCTTCCACTTGGCCATGGGTGGGTGTAAAAATGATTAAAATTAAAAATTATATTAAGCAATCAGATGATTTCTGCATGTTCCTCATTTTCTTGAAATGGTTCATGAGATCTCAAATGGTTCTCTTTAAATGGTGAAAACAGACAGCTCTCCCGTTGATTTGTTCTTTTCTTTGGGTGTGATCATTGCTTTTTTTCATCTCTGGTCTTCCCCTGTCTTCTTTTTCTCTTTCTGTCATTTTGATTTTTCCCTCTCTCCGCCTTTCTGTCTGCTTTTTATTCACAGTTTATTCAAACACGGCAGGTTGCTCTGAGCCCATGGGAATGAAGTCTCGCCTCATCTCAGATGGGCAGCTGTCAGCCTCGAGCTCTTTCCGCACCTGGGGCATTGATACCTTCACATGGCACCCACAATTCGCTCGACTGGATAAGCAGGGAAAGACCAACGCCTGGTCTGCTGCCAGCAACAACCGCTCAGAGTGGATCCAGGTTAGGGAATCCTTAGTGGCAGAATGACTGAATGAATGAATTGGTAACATGGGATCTACAGTGATACTCAAAATAACTGACATTCTGTGTCGAGAGCTAGGCAAGTAAAAATAGATTGTTGTTTGCATGGTGAAGTCTTGCAGTCTCCTGTCAACCTTTCTGTGACATTTAAATCCAGAGGACGTTGAAATGTCTAACTGCTCTCTGTGTTCCTACCCCAGGTGGATCTAGAGAAGACGAAGCGCCTCACCGGCATTATCACCCAGGGGGCCAAGGACTTTGGGGTGGTGCAGTTTGTGTCAATGTTTAAAGTAGCTTACAGTGACGATGGACAGTCTTGGAGCATGGTGAAGCAGGAGAACACTGGCAATGATATGGTAAGACAATTGTGGAGCCTTAAAATGTCTACTCCTATACCTTTGCATAGTCCGGTCTTGAGATTCTTTATTAACTTTGCTGGAGCAGTGATAGGCCCATTCTCTGAGAGGAACAGGGCAATAAAGACTTCTCCTCTGTCCGTTTTGAGAGAAAATCAGCTGCTCTTTGTACAATGGCTTGACACAGATGATTCAATAAAACTGTAAAAGAAATCTTTGATCTTTTTATTGAGTGCAGAGCTGGCAGGCCCTTGACATAATGATGCCGCCTGGGGCTTTGTCTGAGTGCTCTGAACAAGTGGGTGGGGCCAGTAGAAATTGGGTCTTAAGGTTGTCATGGGCCAGCACAGCTCAGCCAGATTTACAGCCCCTGATGACAGTCATAGCATATGCCATTTGGTGGATGCCTTTATCCAAAGTGCCTTACACTGCCATGAGTTTGTACAATTTTAGCATGTATGGCCCCAATGGGAATCGAAGCCCTAAGCTGTGCTGCAGTGTTAGTGCAATGCCTTACCCACTGATTGCACAATGGGATTGTATAAATAAAGGCAATATTTTTAAGCTGGGTTGTCAAGCCCTTTAAAAAATGATCATACTTTTATAATTCCCCAAACATTTTATTTACAGATTTTCCAAGGCAACATTGACAACAACACTCATAAGAAGAACCTGTTTGAGCCACCGTTCTATGCCCGATATGTCCGTGTCGTGCCCTGGGAGTGGCATGAACGCATCACCCTGCGCATGGAGCTGTTGGGCTGCGATGACTAGAAGTTCATCACACCCAGACCACCAGTGCTCCATCACTGTCCAGCCTCTTCATCTCTTCAGATCACACCTGAGACTGCATTTGAGACAGAAGTATCTTAACCTTCTCTTGCACCTCACATTGGCTTGTGTTTCGTTCTCCATTCATTTCTCTGTGCAAGTCTGGATAAAGCTAATGTCAGCTGAATAACTGGTATTGTAGGACTTACAGCACTTTTTGGGTAGTGACATTTTTAGGTTTATGTTAATGGAATTAGTTTGTGTTTGAGAGCCCTCTATTGAGTATCTATGCTTTGATTTTCAGTGGCTTTGGATCTTTGCAAATGGTTTTGCTCCAAGCACATATTACTATGTAATTTATTTGCTTCATCTAAGAATTCATTTTGATTTCTGGCGCTCTCGAAGTTGGTACCTTGTGATTGATGCTCCTCACCTCTTCAGTTGTATTCTGAACTAAAAACTGCCGGTTTCAACATGCTGTCACTTTACTGGGTTGTCATTTGACCTGGCTTTGTAGTCCTGCACCAGGGAACAACCCCACTATTTTTCAGTAGTCAGAAAGTTTCACAGAGGACAGACAAAGGGCATCCTGAAGTTTCCCACCAGTATCACTCACTTAGCTGATCGTTCAGCTACTGGTTCGTCAACGGAGCACAAACTAATATACTGAAGCAGGGCCTGTGCAATATATATTTGGGGATATCCAGATGAATTACAATGCTCTGCATAAATCTTATGTCTCAAATGATGGAATGCGAAACTGTAGGAATTTCTGCATGATGTTGGTTTGTTTTGCACTTGATATCCACATTTTTTTTTTTTACAAATTTTAGCAGATTTTTCTTCATTCTTACATATAATTTGATTCTTATTTAATCATTTTTATTCCAAATGTGAAATATTGAGAAAGACGTGTAGAAAATAACTGTGGTTTTACATTCTTTTTTTATTCATTGTTGCTCTTGAACAGAGATCATTTATTAAAAATTAAAAGAAAAATATGTGTCTTTATTTCAATTGAGAAACATGATTAAAGCATGTCTATCAAGAACTGGTATAAGGGGCTATACTGTATATCACTGGTCACACCACAGCTTTATTCCCACTCATTGCCAGGGAGTCCCAAGTGGCCAGATAATGTCCATATACGTGGGTGTTGCTGGCAGAGCACGAAAAAGACTGATGTTTGAACCTGACTGTTCAATGATGTCAGTGAGGCCATTTACAGGGGAATACAAAGAAAAAGGGAGCAGTGGGGAGGACAGTCACTCTTAGAGGACCATGCTCTTTTGCACACCAAACTGTGCCGTCACTAACCATAGCGGCAATTCTGTCACATTCTCAACCTCATATGAGAGGAAGGCAGGACTTTGTGTAAAGCTAAATTCAGCTCTTCCTTCTACAATAGCTGCATGAAGTGACCAGGCCAATGAATCTCAAGCCTTTTGAAGACGAATCCACCGCCATCCTGCTTTCCAGAGATGTTGTGTGTCTCCCCTGTGCTCACATTCTCCATGCAGGAATACTGGGCTTTGGCCTGCTGTTTATGGGAGTAATTGCACCCTGTTAGCCCCTCATCTCCCTGCTATGCACACAGTCCTGGTATGTCTAGCCCCTGGCAACAGCTTTCATGTCTGTGAAATGAATACAGTGACAGGACAGAGCATCTCTTAACATATCTGTCGTCACTGTGTGTGTGAGCCTACTGGTTGTGGGTGTATACTGTATTTTATGTGTGTATGTGTTTTCCATAGTATACCAGGGTTCCAATAAAAAATAATGTGTCCAGAAAAACACAGTGCCAGCTCCACAAACATCTGCTTTTAAGGAGCGATGCAAAAAAGTCGTCTTTGCTTTCTCCCTAGATATTCCTCCCCCAACAGCTGGCCAAAATGAGTTCATTTGTTATGGTTGGTGGAGGTGTGATAAAAGATAGTGATTTTGTAAATGACATTGGTGGGAGCAGGACCAAAACAACTTTCTGGGAATTCCTGCAGTGTTAGGCAATAATTCAGCCAATGCACTTTGGAGTTGCACTATTAGTTTAATTACATTTTGTGGTAGTTTGGTAGGAGTTTCTATACATTTTAGCACATTTTCTAGTACAGTTTGGTATGTGAAGCAAAGATTAACCCTAAAACAGTAATCTCTCTGATCTTAGACAGTTCAATAACCAAGAACCACTGTCTCCCAAAGAATGGCTACATTTGACCAAGGAGCTTTTACCAAATGAATCATATTTCAGAGCTTTCTTTCATTGCTTACAGTTAAAAAGCAGAAAATGTGTCCATATTCTTGTAAATGTATCCTTGGTACTGCCCACAATGTTGGTTTCCCATTGACTGCCAGTGGGGCTTCTCCAGGAATTGAACATTGGGAGACAAATATATACTAAACGGTCCAAGATTAAAGTGTTTTTTTTCTTGAAACATTACATTACAAAACAACACTGCTAAATGAAATCTAGTTTTTAGGAATTGTCCTTCCTATTTGGCATTATTGTTTTCCATTCAAACACAGGTATTCATGCCTCGACCTTTTATTTCAATCAGTTTTAAGTTGACAGTTGTTTCTGCAGTGCACTTGTGAAGCCTTTCTTGTTTAACTACTTTTTAGTTATAATTTAATCTACAGATATATAGAGTAAAGACATTCACTTGTTTTAATGTGAAATATTAGGCCTTGTTTTCTACGTATCTGCACCGACGGAGATAAGCGACTCAATAGACTAAGTGGTGATATTTTGCGCCACTCACCAGAAGACAACTGTGCGCACTAGGGGGTTTGCGTCATCTTTGGGGACATCGGTGTTGTCTCTGCAGACTTCTGAGGTACGCATCATTTCCCTCTGCTCTTCGACATCAGGGCTTCTTTCCATGGCCTTCGAGGGGATTTAAAACAAGAAAAGCAGGACAGAAGCACAAATAGGTGTTTTGCGGTAAGTGAACGACAACGAACCCAGAGTATTAACGAAATGAGTGAGCTTCAAATATGTATGCTCTTTATTAACTTGTAACATTTTATACATAGTTTATATACAGTCTTGGATTTAAATGCAATTTACGGGTTTTATGTTTCTTCTCACCTGTCGCCGAGGTGTGTTTTGCAGGTTCTCCACCTGAATAATTTGATTTGATACTACATTCACCGCTGGCTATGGCACTAAGCAGAGCAGGCAAGGCAGGCTGCAAACAAATATGAAGTGAAAAATTATCATTGTGATGCTGATAAAATAGGGCTCCAACTTGCAATATAGAAAACAAGTTGTTGACAACTGCAAGACAATCGTCGATTATAATTTTAAAATAGAAGGGCTTAAATCAATAACTCAAAACTAACTGTTCTTTGGCCAGCACGAGAAAGAAAATTATTATTTTACTATACTTGATGATGCACAAACCTATTCATCCGCACCACAAGTTATCACAAGTTATTCAGTAGGCCAGCACTATTTTGTTTAAATTGCCCTAGAGTAGGCGCACTTAACATGGTGCCATACTGCCCTCCACTGGCGGTTGAGTGTCACAACAGCCAATGTGATGAACGTTAAAAATGCATCATGCTGTGAATTGGTTTGAAAACTGGAAATAATTACAAAATGTAGCATTTCATTTTGTTTTTGTGACCAACAAGCTAATCAGAGCTCTCTCAACAGGCCCGAGGCTTGTACTGTGACCTAAAAGGATCAGTATTTCAAAGAGCTTCTCAGTCTTCCCAGGATGGTAGTTTATTACCTTCACCCTCTACTGATGTTGGGGGTTCAGCTGCTTCTCTCCTGCTGGGTGCAGGCCGCTCCTGGACACCCCAACCACTTCTTCTACCGCAACCTCCTCAATGGAAATGGCAATGGAGAGAGTATGCACTCAGCCTGTATAAATAAAATGTTAGGTCCTATTACAAAAGATCACATTAGAGCTACCAGGTGTATTTTAATTGGCATCAGTTCATATTCCTATATTAATTAGTGCAATTTGTGTTTTATTAGTCCAGAGCTGAATTGATATTTTCTTTGACTCCATATTTTGATCCCATGGTGTAACTCTTTATTTCCACCAGTCCACTTTAATGGTTTGAAGCTCTATGTGGATTCCAGCCAGCCGTCTGTGTTTGCTGTCCGAGGGGGTAATGCCACCCTACCATGCAGGTATTGGTATGAGCCTGAGCTGCACTCCCCAAGGAGGGCCCGGGTCAAGTGGTCCTGGCTACCTGCTGTCGGTGGACACGAGACAGACGTACTGGTGGCTATTGGGTCCAGCAATCAAAGCTTTGGGGACTTCAGGTTAATCAGTGATGATTATTTACTGTTACTAGTGGCTATTATTCAAGCGGGGTTTGGGGTTATAGCTGTTGCAACTCAAAAATGAATTCAGCACCCTTCATTTGCACACGTGATAAACAATTGCTTGTTTGTCTCAAAGAAAGTTAAGCTGTCTGTCTGTCTGTTGGTCAGGGGCCGTGTGCTTCTCAGACAGGACTTCCCAGGAGATGCTACACTGGTCATGACTGAACTCCAGCTGAATGATACAGGCCGCTATCGTTGTGAGGTCGTAGACGGACTCGAGGACAAGAGCACTTTAGTTGACCTGGAGTTACGAGGTTGTCCCACCTGTACTTATACCTGTACACAGTGCAATCCCATAATATCCATTCTCAGAGGCAATATGACTTCAAATGTTATTTAGAGGGTTTCATTCTATTCATATGTCCATTTTGGAAATAGACTGACATGTGATGTTAAAGGTATAATCTTAAAGGTTTGAGGTTAAAGCATTACATTCCAGCTTGTTCCTCCATTCAGACCCACGCTCTGCCTGAGGAGCTCAGTCTTCATTAAAATCATGTCCTAAACTACAACCATTTATAGAATTGGCTTTTATCTATTTTATTCTCTTTGGGTTCACATAACTATCTAATTTATTCTTCCAGGTGTGGTATTTCCCTACCAGCCCCCTTATGGACGCTACCACCTGAATTTCCTGGGGGCCCAGCGGGCCTGTGAGGAGCAGGACTCCACCCTGGCCACCTTCGAGCAGCTTTTCCAGTCCTGGAAGGAGGGCCTGAACTGGTGCAATGCAGGCTGGCTGGCCGATGGGACAGTCCAGTACCCCATCTCCCAGCCCAGGGAGCCTTGTGGGGGGCATGGCCTTGCCCCAGGCGTCCGGAGCTACGGCAGACGCCACCACCACCTTGATCGCTATGATGTCTTCTGCTTCTCCTCTTCACTCCGTGGTGAGATGGGCTTTGAGTAACTGATTCCACTATACACCATATCAGGATGTAAGGATAATGATCAGGCAAAAGTGACACCCAATCTTACAAAGAGACAAAATTAAAAACAAATACTGGTACTTTTTAAAGGATGGTGGGTAACCGAGGTCCTTGGTAGACCAAATAAAAACACTAACAGACTGGCTCCTCCATAATAACTTCTTTTCAGACATAGTGTTCAGTTTTCAATTGTAACCCTTGTCAGCACACTACTTACTGGTGCAGTGTAATATCTGTTATACTTTGTGTTCATATTTCCATATAGTCTAACCCAGAGAACGATTGCTGAATATCTAACTGTGTTGTTCTTCGGTAGGGGATGTCTACTATCTGCAGCACCCCCTCAAGCTGAACCTGACCGAGGCTCAGGCAGCATGTCGAGAGGACGGAGCTGAGATAGCCAAGGTTGGCCATCTCTATGCCGCCTGGAAATTCATGGGGCTAAACCGCTGTGATGCTGGCTGGCTAGCCGATGGAAGTCTTCGCTATCCCATCACCAGTCCCCGTAAGAACTGTGGTCCCTCAGAGACAGGGGTGCGCAGCTTTGGTTTCCCACCTCCACAACATAAGCATGGAGTGTACTGCTATAAGTCAGTTGATAAGTGAGTGTAGATCCCTACCCTTTAGTGACATCAGACGTGAAGCTGACTTTGATTTTTTGTAGCATTACGCTGTGTTGTGGGAAATGGGCATCATCTGTAACATCAAGAGTTATATTCACTCATCACCCACATGACAGACCAGCCTGGTATCTGGGCATCTCATAGTAATAATAGTGAAGAGTAGTAATTGAGGCGTTTTAACTGTACTCCCTCTATAGTCCACAATTAAGGGATACTGTATCTTTTCATACTGTATTAGTGCATGTTTCTGTTTCATCTTTCTCTGATAGTTTGTGACAAATTATACTATGTTGTCTGAGGCTGTAAATATTACTGTGTGAATATGAAACTCATAGTTTCTACCATTAGCTATACCTCATTGTATTTATCTACTGCATTCTCTCTGCAAACTCCTGTTTTTGTATAACATGAGAGCAGAACATTTACTTTAATGTGATAAGTTTAAGTAGTCTCACCACCCCTGTGACATAAACTACTGAAACTACAACAATAATTTCCACTGTATACTCATGTACCTCTATTGATTTCCACAATGGTGTAGGTGTTGGTTTATTGATATTTATCTGTGATATTGGAATTATAAATAACTTATTTTCGTATAACAAATACATTTCCAGACCCTTTAAATGTCTGTACAGAAGATGTGTCTCTCCACTTACAGATAGATATTGTACTGAGTTACATACTGTAACTTATTCAACATATTTAATAGTAACTTATTGGATTACATATGCCCACACACACACACCAAATTAAGGCGACAAGTTCTCTTAACTACTCACTGTAACCACTATGCAGCTTTATTTTATTCATTTATTTTTTTTGCAGAGTGAAATAGCTTCAAAAGTAAAACATGTAAGCTTTATATAAGAAATTGGCTAACTACATATTTTGATATATATATTAATATTTTGGTAACAAATAAGAGGGAAAAAATCAGGTTGTGCCGATTGAGCAGGTGAGATTTAAACCGCACTTTATAGAAAATAAATTCAGAATAGCAAAAACTAAATGGCAACTCTCAGCAAGGAAGAAATGTCTGTGTGTGTGTGTGTGTGTGTGTGTGTGTGTGTGTGTGTGTGTGTGTGTGTGGAGAAAAGGTGCTTCTAAATCTCAAATGGAGATCCAACAACTACCAGCAGATGGCAGTCAGATGTTCATTATCAGGTTTCAGCCAAATTCATTCATTAAAGCAGAACAAAATGCACACTAACTACATTTTATTTACTGCTGGACTTTCTAATATTAACTACTGTTTATTAGCTGCACCACAAGTGTAAATCTGTTGCTGTACTTGAGCAGCTTCAGACTAAGATATAACCTGAAACTACAAGGAAATCTAGGGTTGCAATCAGGTTTTACATAATACAACCTTTGCCTTGGAATAGTGAACTTTACATTAATCATAGATCAGTTAGATTTTAGATGTGAACAAACTGGAGTCATGGAGAAAATCTGATATTAGCAAAGGAAATAAAATTAGATAAAATGTGAAGGATACAGGATGACACATATGTGACAACTGTAAGCAAAGGGAAATTTTAAGTCAAACATGGCAACTCGGAGGGGAAAAAACAGCACACACAGGACATGGCGCACCAAACATTTCAGTCTGTTCTCAGGCCCTGCAATATTTCTCAAGTTTATGTGACATTTATTAGAGGGGCAGTACAATATTGGCTGTACAGCTGATTCAGTGTTGCATGTCCTATTAGCTTCATGTCAAGAAAAAGCAATGACAAATGATATGATATTATGAGATACAGCAAAAAATCTATTCTATAAAATTGTTATATCATCACAATAGAAGCCTGTCATGATAAAATGTGATATCCCCCAATATCAGAAAAATCTGCTTGCATGCAGTCACTTAATGATTATCTAAAGCCATATGGAGCACTAACAAGAGAAAAATAATGGAAAGGAGAAAACCAAATGCATCTCACACATGCACATGCACAGATTTACACACAGCCATTTTAATACGTGTTGACTTCCTCGTGGTGAAGCTGAAGTGTTGATTGGAGAGTTGTTTGTCCACTCACAGAGCTGATATGGCTCTAAAAGTGTTAAATTAACTCAGATGTTGTGGACTTAAATAAATAAATTAAATTAACACTGACAATTTTGCTATGCATGGAAGGATATGTGACACATCAAAAAATCCATTTTTATTTGATATAGTGGATCATATCTGACACCAACTATATAGCTACTCACAACACAACATTACATTTGACCTATATTTATTTCACCTAGCTGTTTAGTCAGCACTGTCAGACATTGTCACACTGTGCTAAACAAAGCTGTTTTTATTCTAACTTTCTAACACGTCTAATGCAATGCATGCTATCTGCAGGTTACCAAGCAACAAAATATTGCCTAGAACACCGTTAAATAAGGATATGGCAAAAACCTAGATAAATGTTGGACACCTCAATTCTCATTCAAAACAGAAAGTATTTGTGCTGGCCTTCCTGAGGAGTTGCAAGAACGAGGCAGACAGCATCATATTTCCGGCTTATGCTTGGAGAATAATCGTCACATTAGGCCCTCTAGAATGGTGATTCACAAAAAATGTCTTCCTCACCAAAGCTGTAATTGTATGAATAACATCATTTAGCCTGCACACTTTAAATACTAAGAATCTAATTTCTTCTATTGCTAAGAATCTCTCAGTCACATTTAAAGACAACAGTATTCTTAATATATCACATGGCAGTCAAATGAGAAGGGAGAGAAACATATCAATCTTAGCTTGACTTCCTTAGAGCCATGAATCAGATTTCATCCCTGAAAAAAGAGGGAGAGTAGTAGAGTTTTATAGATTTCATGAAATTGAGAAAGTCTCAGACTCCTAAATGGCAGAATGAAGCTAGAATCAAGTCACACTATGAATAGAAATCTTACAAGTTAAAACTGTATTCCATACTTGGCAACCTCCCCTTCATAGTTGAGGTTCTCGAGGGTGTAAACCCCAGCGTAAGTGATATTTTGGTGTAACCTCAGGAAACTGTGTCATGGAATTGTTTGGGAAGATTGTAAACAAAACAAAAAGAGGTCAAATGCAGACTGGTAAAAAAATATATATTATTCTTAATGTGACAAGAGATGCAATATTCTTTATCTTTTGGGTTACTGGTTCAGAAAAAAAAGTGAACTGGTTTTCTCACAAGTTTTTCTAAGGCAATACTGACAGCCTTATCTTGCACGTGCTATATGATGTTATACTGTATATGATGCGTAACCTATTATCTTAAAGTGAAATGCTGATAACGCTGCTGACTAAAACTAGGCCAACATGAAAAATATGCAATGAAACACTGATAAGGCATCGAGACCGTGCCCCAAAAAAGCATTGATGTTCTACATTTAACATGTGTATGTCAATATGCCAGTACAATAAAATCTGTGAAAATTGTGTTGCAATTCAGCCTATACATTGGTGTTAGACTACTCTCAGCTGATAAGGCAATCTACAGACAGTGAAGAAGTGGAAAATAAAAAGGTGGGTAAAATATGGCAAACAACCACCAGTACAAACAAAAAGCATTCTATCAATCATTATATTTTCAGAAAAGCATCAATTTCTGTTTTTCCCCATACAAATATATTTATATAACTTAAATCAGTTTGATGCTATTCACTGTGATGTGTACTATGAATGTCATAAAAAAATTATGTCAGACTAAAAATGTGGGTAAACATGACTCCAAATAGCATAAAAAACAAAATCTTGCGTCTGCAGTAAATGAGAAAACGATGACAATACTCTAGCAGATAATGAAATAAGCTAAATCTAGCAAGTAATGATTCTTTTCTCCATCTTTAACTTCTCGCATTAAAAATAGAGCATGGGTTAAACCCACGTTTGCGCGGTGAGGGAGGGCGCTGCGGTAATACTCGGTGATTGGTTGTCTGGGTTTTTACTTCCGCAGGCGCGAGGTCTTTATATAGCCAATCACTACAGACCACTCAGTATGTGTAGACTTGAGATTTTCCACACGGGTCTCTCTTGGTGGAAGACAGCATCGGATTGACATCGTCCCGCTTTCACCCTACTCGCAATGGAGGACTCGAGTAGTTGACGTTTCCTGTAACCTTCTCTTTTTAAGCTTTCTTCCGTCTGATCATTGTGTTCCGAACTGAACTGACCGGTCCTGGTTTATCGCCTTTCTGAGCTTTCATGATCCAAACATGAAGTACATTATCGGCATCGGCGGGTGAGTTTAGATGAATGGTCCCGGTAACATTAGCTAGCTAGGCCGTGAGTCTGGTACACGTGGGACAAGCGGTCTTATCATCGGCCGACCAGACTTCCTCCTTTTATATTTCCTGTAGAAACCGAATAATGTCAAAAAATCTCGTGTACAAGCCTCAGAGCATGTGGACATTGGACAATGTATAGGTTCTGGCAGCGATGTTTCAGCAAATTAACAGATCTTGGCTAAAGCTAACAGAACCATGTGTCAGGGATGTGGTGGAGGGTGGACCCACCTTTAAA
>OOFE01020582.1:0-13501 GCA_900323365.1 Monocentris japonica | reverse complement strand
TTCACATGTGTTGTTCCCACAATTTTAGAAAATTTGTTCTTGAATTGCTACCATAAATAAGTCTCTCCAAACACTAGAAACAACAAAACCAAGATCACCTTGATGAGTAGCTGGACTTGCATTCATGGGCTGGATACTACTGACCTGTATTAACCTATAACCACGTGTGTAAATCAATACTTTGCAGTTGTCATTGGTCAGGAACAATCTAGCCTGAGGATTGAAATATTGGTCCAGCTGGCTATGAATTCAGCGAGACAGCCCCAGAGACAGCTGGGCCAGTCCCATGATTGAGTCCAGCTTTAAGGTTCATATCACTGACATTTAAACTGCCAAGTACCCCTATGCATGTTCTACAGTTCAGTTCTTTTCAGTTTGTGACACTAACACACAATTTGGTTGCACCAAAAATTCCGTGGGATATATCGTGGGATGATATTTTGCGATCCAAAAATGTGACGATATGTACAATGGAGGTGGAAATAATATGCGATATTAACTAAATGTTATCAATTAGCTACGCCACCATAATGTAGACTACTAAACGCAAGAGGGCCGAATCAGTAATCCTAGATCCTAGCTTGCTTGACTGGCATTGTGACGTTGAAATCGACGTTCACTCGAGATCCGGAAGAGCCCAAGTTTGTAGCGCGGAACAGGCAAATGAAAAGCGGAGAAATTGACATAGAGGACGCTCTGTCGAACTTTAAATCAATTTGTTTTATTTACACATGCATCCGCTTTCAAAAGCTGCTTTATTTTATCTAAGACATTCTACTATTTGCTTTTTGCACCGAAAAATATACGTGTAAGAAATAAAGACACCTGTGGCAGACGGGAGGGGGTGTGGGTGAGCACTTGGCTGGAGGGAGGGAATCAGGCTGGTAGGCTGGTTATCCCTGCATCTGACACCGGCTGCTGCCAATTGAGACTAATTGGATAACAGCAGCCCAATAGCCAGAAACGTAATCATCATTGCTCATGTGAGATCATCTAGCAACACTTTCTGGCACAATTTCATTTCAGAACTGATCGCACGTGCATGAAACAAAGGGTGTGCTCTTGTGTCTGTCTGTGTAGCTGGTCAGTCTGCCTCCATGCATGTACACTTTGTCTCCTATTGTCTCATGTCTGTCAAGTCTTATTGTCCTTTGCCTTTGTAATATCTACAGTATCTACATCTATGAAAAAAATAATTTAACAAGTTACTGTTATTATTCCACATTTCCACAGTTATTGCATTCCACATTTCAGCAGCTAAGCTCTGTTGAGTTGTGGCAGCGCACTGCTCAATGATCCCGAAGCCACTCCTCCACTCTTGCTTAAGTTCTGAGTCATACAATACTCATCGATGACTTCATTCTGTAAGCTTACAGCTCAAATGCGAAGTTTACGTATGTGGCAGCATTTTCTAATCACTATTGCCAGGTGGAAGAACGCAACTTTTTATGACAAATATAAACCCACTGCATTAGAACAGTTCACTCATAGACTATCAATATCAAGCCCCTTTCTCAGAGTAGCAGCAAATCTAATCCTCCTCCTTTTTATATCCAGTTCAGATCAAGTTATTCCTCCAGCTAAGTTAACTAATAATGTGCTGCTGGTGGAAAAATGTGAGGAATGTTGCCATTATTTTTCTGGTCTGCTCTCTGTCTGAAGTCGTGGTGTATTACATAATAAGATGAAAAATAGAATAGAATTACTTCCTTTCTAAAAATCCTCTTCAGTTATCCTATATTTGGAGATGTGAGCATGACATTTTGTTGTCTGGTGCGAGCTTACAGGTCAGTTGTGCTAATAAAGTAATCATATCACTGTGATGATCTATGCTGTTGAGAACAGGCTTTCAGCATTGTACATGAAAGTACATACATGAAATAACATCAGTGATTGGATTTTTTGGGAGAGCAACACCACACAGTGTGTTGCGTTACATCTAACACATGCAACACAGACATCTCAAATATCCTTGTCGCCAAGCCCTGCTATAAGACACTGTTGCCAGCTTTCAATAATTCAGCGAGGAGGAGGTATATGCGCATCCAAAATCCTGACCAAGCACTAAATACAAAGAGCAAGACAATTGAATAGGGAAAAGATACCCAGACACTTGATTAATGCTCCCTTACTGGGTAAATCCAGTTTGCCAGCTATGTATTCACATGATTTAAAAGGAAGGTGTAAATACACGATTATACACCATCCCTGTATTTACACTTTCACAGAAAAGGACAACTCATTCACCCTTAGATAAAGTACATCCTCAGTTGGATCTCTGTCAGTAAATAAAACTAAAAACTATTTACAAAGCACACTGTAACTAACTCTCGGGGCTGGAGAAATAGAGGCATGTGCAACAATCATTTAATAGACAAATGACAAATTCCTCATTGAATCCATGACGAGATTTGTATTCAGTTTGTAAATCCAAAATGTTGTACTTTACAACAGCTTTCTCTCATGCCTGTGACCCCTTTGTGCTCTGTCTCTCTAGCAACGTATCTCCTAGCGCTGACATTGTACCAAAAGAGCAGAGACAAGATTGGTGGTGGTGAATCATGAGTAATGATACCCCGACTGTGGATGTAGAAGACGACGTGAGTGAAATTGTGGCTGAATGTCAGCTTCCTTTGGTTGGTCCCTTAATTTGGTAGGGCGTTTAAAAAACAATTTACAAGATGCCATGCCATGTTTGTTAATGATCTGTATGAATTCCAAGCCCAAAGGGGATTGTTTGATGCTAAACAGAAGACAGACGGATGAGTGTGTACTTTTGGCCGCAAGCATTGTGCTTCGGAGATCTTAACATAAATAATTTAGCGACATCTATCCACTCCTTTGGTAACCTCTGTTTAAAAAGCCATGTCAGGTTGGCAGTTTCAGCAGAATAAGTCTGGTGTGTCCTACAATCCATAATGTGCATAGAATTTGCAGTAAAATTCAGGCTTGTTCCACTGAAACTGCAGAAATGACCCATTTCAAGTACTGGAGATAATTCAAGTTAAGACTGTTTACATCAAGGGGCTTTATCATACAGTACCAACCATGTCACCAAAGAAACCTTGATGTTCTTAGTACAGACACCTTTCAGATCTTCGAGGCACCTCTAAGGAACCTATACTCTTTATGTATGACTCTCTGCCTATGCACTGCAAAGCCCATTGAAAATAAACATCTCAAACCATCTGCACTGAACATCTTTGGCAATTTATGTTTGTGCCATGAATAAATCTTGACTGGGGTGGTGCAGGCCACAGTGACAGCCTAAACCTAATTTAGGCTTCATAATGTAATTACAATAAGTCATGTAGCATAGCCCCAGACAGCTCTACTACTGGAGTCTACTGTAGCAGACTGACTCGCCACTAGACGAGAGTGGTGTAGTGTGCAGTTTCTCTTGAGTTCTCAAACTAAACTACTGGGCTTAGCAGTGGGCCAATGCTTTGTAGAAGAATAGGAGAAGAGAAGAACACACACTAGAACTGACAGAATAGAGTAGAATAGAAGGAGACAGAACAGCAGAAAGCAGAACAGAATATAAGTAGATAGAAAAGAAGCAATCAGACTATAATGGTACTGATAGAATAAAATAGAAAAGAACTGAATTAACAAAATGAAATCTAACAGAACAGAACTAACCAAACAGAACAGAACAACTGAACTAACCGAACAGAACATGACGTGATCTTCATGCTGCATGAATTTAGAAGGCAGTGTATGCGGGGCCGCATACATTGCACGAACAGAACAGAAGAGAACAAATAGAACTAACCGAACAGAACTAACCGAACAGAACACAGAGACCGTTGGGAGACCACCAGGGTAACTGTCTTGTCTGTGACCAGAATGTCCCATCAATGTGTGTGTTCATCCACATTCTGAACAACTGACAACAGCCACAGGTGACCGCAGCTATCAGTCCACTTGCTAAGTGTCATCAATCACTCCGCTCATGTTCGTCTGTAGTCAAGTAGGCCTGCGGGCTTTGAATTCACTGACTCAGTGTAGGATACATCTTGCAGCTTGAAAATACGCCCAGTCGACTGTCAACAGTTGTGTGTTGGCATCTACAAGGCTTTCTAAGCGGTGTAAATGTCTAAATTCGTGTGTGTGTGTGATCACTACTAGGTTCTATTAAGGTTACATTCTGGTTGTAGAGAAACCAACCGTAAAAACATTTACTTATGTCGTTCCAGCCTTCTCGGCGTATCATTCATCATGTGATACCGTGAGTTCTCGTATTGCTTTTGCTACTACACTGGTGGCAAAACTCAAAAGCTTTTTAGAGAGAAATTATCTATCATTTGCACGCATTCCTTACCTGTAAAGAAAGTAGTTGAATGCCCAGTGGAAAGTGCGGACTCGGGCGGTTTGACAAGATATCCGACTTTAGGTTGGTGATGTGGTGGCGGAGCTGCTCTCCTTCGCGACCAACTTCTTGAAACTAGACAAGCCCCAACACCAGAGCTGTGCGTAGGTTCATTATTCTTCAAAACAACTGGTTTATTTTTGCACAGAGCTCAAGGAAACATGTTGGCGGTAGTAAGTCGCATGGCTCTGCTGACACTGTCTCGGCAGAATCAGCTGTCATCCCAACAGAAAGGGGAGCAGCCGAGTGAGTTCGTGCTCTCCATGCCGAGATCGACGCCACCTCCTCTTCTGAGTGCAACACGGTCTCGTGGCTGGCTCGGCGAACGCCTGATTAAAAAGAACAAAAAGTTTTCTGTGGGCTAGTAGTTCCAGCAAAATGCGCAATAGATTAATTTTACTATTATTTCATTTGGTATTCGGAAAGTGAGAGTGAATGTCTATTTTAATCAAAGTTTTCAGACTGTTTTCTCCCTATCTAAAGAATAGAGTTGCCCAGTTAAGTACCAAATCATATCCAGCAACAAAAATCTTCTCAGACAGGGGGTCTGTGGCCTAGTGTATCTCTATTTTGAAGAAAATTGGGAACCCCAGCTGTAGGCCACAGTAGACCTACAAAAAGTGGGATGATTTCATTTAGTCCTATGTTGTTGTACTTTGTCAATTATATCAATTATACTTTCACAAAAGTATTAATTTATATACTTTTCCTCATATATCATATTCTTCGTGCATGTTTCCTCAGTTTCCTCATATATTTCCTCATCCTCATATAACTTACATCAGGTTGATACTACTTATGTCAAAGATTTATGTCAGTTATGTCAAAAATATGGGTAAACTCCTAACTACATCCCTGCATTTTGGAATATTGATCAACCCCAATCAGGACTCCATCTATACCCAGTGAAGTTCTTGGGAGGAGAAAATGCATCTCTTGTGCCAATGAATGAACAAAAATCGAGGCGTCATTGGAGAAACATTCCTCAATTCAACCCCTCATTCCTGTACAGGTCAGCACATGTTATGACTGTCCACTCCATCCACACCCAGTGAGGTTCACAGCAGTCGATTTGTCTGTTATGTTTCTGTTTACTTTCTCATTTGGACAAGGTAGTAACTACTGTTGTGTAGGGCACATTCTGCATGAAATATGAACTATGAAATGCAACGCCTTTGTTCTAACTAGGTTATTTATTAGGTCTACTGTTTTGTTGGGATCCACAATATGTCATGATGCAGTTTCCAGTAGGTCCTACATGACAGGATACATGGATGCCTTCAGTAGCAGTAGCTTCTAAGGGAAGGAAAAATGTTTTAGAGTTCCTGTAATAATGCTCCTTGAATAAGAGAATGAGACCAGCCTCTACTTGTAGGGACAGAGCAGCAGAACAGTGGAACGTTTCTTCTTGGCAAAGACAGAATCTCTTTCACAGGGGATCATTAAGAGAATGAAAACTATTTTTTTACTGAGACAAAATCACAGTCATTGCATCTCTAATTTAGTTCTTGAGGGATTTATACTTGGTAACCTCTTTGGCAATTTGGGTGTGTGTGTGTGTGTAAAAGACAGAATACAGTTTTTGCTGTGTCTGCAGTAATGGCAGCTTCCTTGTATCTGCTAGGACAATAGCAGGAAATGAAGGGCAAGAGTACAGAGAACACAGGACAGGTCACACATACATGCACATGCACACAAGCTTGCTCACATACACATCAATACCCATGAGTATACATGTATATACTGTACAAATACACATTAATATAGACTAGCTTCATCAGTATCATTCCACATGCAATGGCATGCTGGTATTATGTGTACTCAAAGCTGACATCACCATTATACAACTCTAAATGAATGTCAGGAAGTCTTGAACTTGTTTGTCAGAGCTGATGTTGAGTTTATTCAATTAAAATGTGGTGCAAGGAAAGTCTACAACACACTTGATGTTTTTTATTTTTCCTTCAAAGCCCATTTCAGGAATTTTACGGTTATTATTCACACAGATTCTCAAAGGGTTGAAGTTGCTGATGGAAAATCATCTCTTCAAAGCAACCATCAAATTCCAGCTCAGTTAAACATGCAGGTCCATTTTGCTCCAGTTGTACAAGCAATACAAGTATATGTGCTCAATCAATCATTTTCACAGTGAAAAATATCCTCACAGCAGTGGAATAGACAACTTTTGAAGTGGAGCTGAAGTGTTAGTGTCAGTTCTAGTAGGGCGTTTAACCGCTGACCCTGGTCCACCTACAACCATATTTCAACCAACAGTGGCATTTCCACAGCATTGTTGAGATGTGTGGTCAGTTCTGAGTCAATGAATACAGTGTAAAGCGGTGTAGGAGAAGTCTGGAAGTAAAATGCCACTGGTGGGCTTCATTGACGCCATTTTTGGCCAACTAAGTTCACACAAATGCATGTGCAAGCAAACACACACACACACACACACACACACAGGCTCGGACTCAGAGAATGCTCCAGATCAGTAACGTTGTATGAAATGCTGGCTTTGTCTTCTCTCACAGCAGCCACTTTGAATGGGAGTATGTGGGTCTACAGCCTATTGTTGTCTTTCAATATCTTTTGCCAATTGGTTGTCATTATATGGTCTGTTGGAGGAGAATATATTGGCTGGCATACAGTCATCCCATTGTTTCTCCATTCAGAAACACTGAACATCAACTGTGACTTGCTGTTTGTGTGGGCAGAAAATGAGTTTGACTGTACTCAGTCGCTGCATTTACTGGACTATTTTGTAGATTGCAGTCAGTTACTGGATTATTTATGAGTAATATGATTCAGTTGAAATTACGGTATCACATCAATGGATTTGGTTGACATTACATCAGTAATATCAAATTGCTCACAATTCAGATGTCATTTTTGGAAATAGTCTATTGTTTGCGTTTCTGGTATGTTGTCATCATGGTTGCGGTCAGTTCAACAAATTGGGTGTAATAAAAACAGTGAGTAGGTTATGGTTTTCCCATAAAAACTCAAACTGTATACTGGGAAGTCATCGATTGGCTTTATTTACCACACATCCTGTTGGAAAAGCAGATATAGTATAACGTAGTATAATGAATTAACATTTGCAGCTATAAGGTGATAGTCTACTATGCACACAAATACGATTTTAATGCGCATTACTATGATAGTACTGCCCCTAACTGGTGGCAGAAAAAAGGGTTCAACACTGTGGCCTATTTACAGAGTCCTGACTTTTTTGTGCCCAACACATTTCTACGCTTGTCCTTATAAATAATGTAGTAATAGCATGAGATCATACAAACAACATACCAGTCCACAAATTATGGCAATATTAGCATTGCAAAAGCTATGAACAAGAGCTAGGCAATAAACAGATTACAAATAGTATGCTGAGCAATAATCATCATTAGCCACTTGGTTATAAAGGAGCTGGAACAGTCTACAGTACACGTGGTCAGACGCTTGCTACAGTTAGCACAGTCCAGTTCATGACAGAGAGCCTCAATCAAGTTTAAAGTTTCTTGCAACAAAATTTCCCCCAAAGTTCCCCCTCTGACCACATTGAGTCACTGGCAAGGAGCTTGGTGTGACTCAGGACAACCAGCCACCAGCCAATCCTGCAGGTGTAATCTGCAGCATAACGTGTTGCAGCAGATGCTTCCTCAAACCTATCTCCTCAAGCAGTGCAGCGCTCTCTCTGATCATATCCTCTCTCCTACATCTTTCTCATCTACTTTCTCTAATTTGCTCTTAGCAAAAAAATGTACCTCTCTCCTTTGCTTCTTTTCATAGCTCTTCTCTCTGACGTGATCATTACATTGCACAGAAATAATTATAGGGTACCATGGCTCTTCTGGCACTTGCACTCCTTACTATTGGTTGCTTTTGATGTTAGTGATCTACTGTACCTTATTCTACTGTTGCATTCATTGTAAGCAGCTTTGGTAAAGACTGTAGTTAAATTCTTAAAGTGTAAATAATGTCAAAACTCACTTTTAGATGCTCACACACAACTTCAAACCAGAAATGAGCAGGTGATGTAATGCACCCTCTGGGCCAGCGGCTCCGGCAGCCATAGTGGAGGTCCACAGGCTGAGAACAGCTGATTCAACAATTAACTGTTGTAGCAAATGAAAGTCTGCGGTTTCGGTGTGTAATTTCTATCTGTTCTGTAGACAGAGACTTGATAAAATGCTTCCAGAGCTGATCAGCTGACAGCTGACTGTGGCACTATAGGTGCCTGCTGAGCAGTTCTGACTCTGGGTAGACCACCTAGGGCAGAGGCGCATCTGGTTGTCCCATTAGCAAGAAGTTAGTGATAACTGAGTTGGGATCAGAGGGGTCAGAGGCAGTGTAGCCTAGCGGTTTGAAGATTCCCTGATTCCAGAGCAGGAGAAGGAGGTTGTTGAGGTTGCCACCCCAGAACTGGAGGGAGCAGTTAAAGGCTACCCAGTTCTTCCCATTGGGCTGAACCATATGGTCCGACATGCACTGTACCAGCTAGTGGAGGTGATCTCTGCTCCTGGTTCAAGCTTGACAATGAACCTTCCTCTCCAGGCATCTCCAGTCTGGATCTCTGCAATATACTGTATGCTACTGGTTGCTCAGGCATCTTATCCACCCTCTTCTCTGTACTGTGTCGCTAAGGGTGAACTGAATCCCTTCATCCACTCTCACTGTTCTGGCCATGAGGAGACTTATTGCCCTTTGATATTATTGTGACCGGGTACTGGCCTTCATACTGTGCCATGGCAGCATGTCCACCTGCCATAGCTTCTCATCTTGACTGTAGCAGGCAGCAGGTGGGGACCAGATGGAGGTGAAGTAGTGTGGGTACTACATGAATTGATGCATTAGTCCCTTGGGTGCACCCTGGAGCATCCAGCCCTGATAGATCTTGATGGCTGCTGGCCCATTAGGAGGGCCAAGGTGAATTGGATCAACTGTGTGGACCCAGTCGATCCTCTGCAGTGGCAACAGTCTGAGCTGGTAAAAGCATCATATAAATATCTAAAATGCAAAAGTAATGGAAATGTTAACTTTATTTTATTGATTTATTTTATTTATATATATATTTATAGTAGAAGTAGTTTTTCAGGTGCATATTTGGTTAGACTAAAAAAACTGCTATCTGTTCATATAATCCATGTTCCTTGTGCACGTTTAAAGAAAGTCTATTTTTTACCTTTGATCATGTGTTTGGCCTTGGGGGAACCCCCATATCACTGCCACAAATTCACAGATTACCCAGTGAAGTGCGCTTTTCCTCTTTCCTGTTTGTCAGAGAGGGGCTATTGTTACATGGTGAAGTGTTTGTGAATGGCACAGGAAAAAGAGTGGAATGTTCTGTGGAACAACAGAGTCTGGCTTTCAGTAAAGGCCCCTTGTTTATGGATTGGAGGATAGTTCTTTTGTCAAGGAATCATCTATCTATCTATCTAACTGTTTTCTCATTTGACATATGAGTGCCTTTTTCAGGAATGTCAACTTTTCTGCAAATATCAAATGCAGGACAAAGGCAGACATATTATCTCGCTGCCTTGTACAGCAGTGACATCTGCTGCAAGTTGACTGAACACTGAGGCAGCAGATCAAAGTCAGGAAATTATTTCCAGACACTGATTCCAGTTGAGCTGCACCACACCACTGGAGCTTTTAAATATTGTAGCAGGTAAATTTACGGGTAATATGCTATTGCTTTTCAAAGTTGTGTGTGTTTCAAAACAAAATGATTTTCCCAGTGCCTAGCCCTGCTCAACAGGAAGGTTTAACGTTTGTGCAATGTATAGAACAAAGAGGTGATCCCCACTGATGGATCAAGTGTATAACGATGGCGGCCTATTAGATTGGAGACCATTTACAGAGTGGAGGAGCTGAACCCTCTGTCAGAGTCATTGAATTTGAATTGAGCTTGGAGGGTGATGGGGATATATGACCATAATTCCCCCATAAATAGCTACTCATCACAATATAGTGTGTACTTTCATCCCAAACCCAAGTAGCCTGTATGAAATAGTGGATGTTTTTGCGAAAAAATATTCTTTTAGGAGTCACTGATTTTATGAATTACTGCCTCCTTCAAACATTCATTCATTTTTGAATGAAAGTCCACCTGAGACCCCTCTCCTCAGATTCTGGTGAACTTCTACCGCAGCACCATCGAGAGCATCCTTACCAACTGCATCACAGTCTGGTTGGCAACTGCTCTGTTTCAAACCGGAAAGCACTGCAGAGGGTGGTGAAAACCGCCCAACACATCACCGGTACTTCACTCCCCTTTATTGAGACGGTCCATCAAAAGCGGCGTCTGCGAAGGGCGTGCAGCATTGTCGAGAACACCTCTTACCCCAGCCACAGACTGTTTGCCCACCTCCCCTCTGGGAGGCGCTACATGTCTCTTCGTTCCAGGACCAGCAGGCTCAGGAACAGCTTCTTCCCCTCAGCTGTCACCTTGCTGAACTCTGCACCACGGTGAGAGCAGCCCCAGCCCCTGGTTAGATGCCAAACTGCATTTCGTTGTCTCAGTACCAGTACTCTGTGCAATGACAATAAAGTTGAATCTAATCTAATCTAATCTAATCTAAGTGCTTTGTAACTTTTATTTACTGTTTAAATCCCTGGTGTTGCTACACATTCACTACCTTTTGCAGTGGAGTTGATCTATGCCTCCTCCTGTCACAATTCAATCCATGGGCAATGGTAGCTTAATGGTTAGAAATGCAAGGTTGAGACCAGAGGGTTGCTGGTTTGGATCCCAGATGGAGAGGTTAATGCGACCTGTTCTTCCCTCCCTCAACACTGACTGTCAAGGCAGCTCCCAGGTGTGAACGTAACTGTAAGTGTAATGTCTTGCTGAAAAAGAGCATGCATGCACAAGCTTTCCTGAACGAATTATATCAAAAGACATTTTGAAATCATGTCATGCTCAAACAGTTTTATAGTATACAGAGAAGATGAATTATGCCATATGACAGCAAAAAGTGCTTCTTTTATTTTCACTTTTCATTTTCACCAAATTGTAGTAATCAAACTCAAAAATGTTCTTTACAAATATAGGATGGCTGTGCTCATACAAATCAACACTAATACATAAATACACCAGGCTTGCATTTCTTTAATACAGACACACAGTTTATATTTATAGACAAACACCACTGAGGTTTGAAATCATAGGACTACGAAGGTAAAATTACATATATTATGTAATTTATCATTGTGTGTGTGTGTGCTTGTCTAAATTAGTGTCCATGTCTCATCGTGGACCGAGGTTTAAAGGGACCTTGGTAGATGAGAGGTTTTTCTTGCCGTGGTGCGGCTTGACGTTCAGGTTTTGTTTTGGTGCCATTTTCATGTAAAAATGCAGCTGTCAGGGAAGAGATGAAAAGAAGAAAAACGTTTGAGTAATTGATCGGGTTACAATATCTCTATATCTGTTATGTCTTGTCAACATCTCTATACCTACCCTCACTTAGTCAAGTTAAAAGTTAAAAATGTGATTCATAAGTCTTGTCAATTTTGCAGGCCACTATGGCACTATGGCAGACATCTATGTATGCACACACCTGTATGGCCTCAGCTGGTCCCACTGTGACTGTGCTGGTGGAGGGGAGGTAGCCTGGGGCAGATGCTGTCACAGTGTAGGTGCCTGGTAACAGGAGTCTGAAGTAGTCCCCATCCACTCCTGGAAGAGAACAAGCACAGGGAAAGATGAGAGGTGTAGACATTTTATTAGTCCTTCTCAGTTGAAGAATCAACTACAAAAGAATCAACTCCTCCACTCCTGCACTCTTGAGAGATGGCTTGGCTCCTGGTTAGTGGTAATACAGAAAATACACTTGGCACTTTGACCCCACAATTCTGAGACATTTCATTATCTAATAAACTATTTCCTCTAAATGCTAGATCACAATAACAAGGTTTGTGAGGAGTGGAAGCCCTCTCCTTATATGTTGAACACTGGAGTCAAGGAATACATTTTGAAGTTAAAGTCTTTTCTAAAACCCCCGAATCACAACACAACTACCTCCCATGAAATCCAATAAAATATCAAATCAAGCCCCGTCCCCTCTCTCACCAGTGGTCACATCGTGATTGATGCCAGCCACCGAGATCTCAGCGTTGCCGATGGGATTGTTGTTTTCATCATACACCATGCCTTTTATCCCATGGTGCACCTGAAAAAAGGAAAAAGCTTTTGTGGCTTGGATATTTACACTACTATTAAGAATTCAAAAGTATCTTTTCTACATATTGCACCCATTTTTCACTTTCAGTTCCTTGTTAGAGCATGACACTAAGACTGCTAGAGTTGGAGGTTTTATTCCCACTGGAGCCAAAAGTACAGTACGCACTCATGGTGGAACTTGGGATAAAAGTGACCACCGTGTTTATTACATTTCAGACGTAACTTTCCCAAACCATGTACATACCTTAGATCTTATAAACCTTTGCTAGTTCTATGGTCTACGATAAGGGTATAACAAGACCAGCGAGGTATACTTGGAGGCCAGTTTAGTTTAATCTGTTCAGTCTGTACTGAGGAAAAGGTATTCATTTCCTCCCTCATGGCTAGAGAAACACCATTAGAGGCACTGTCTCACTGCATTTCATCTTGGTCCTCTGTCAAGTAGGACAGAGGACATTTTGTCTTCAAACTTTGGACAACAAATAGCTCTTTTCATGCTCAATGGAAGGTAAGAGTCAATTTACGTGTATTACAGTGAATTCCACGCAAACTCATTTTGAGTCACTTTGTCCTTGGAATCCCAGCCAATATTTACAAGACGGCAGTGAATTAGATCCATGGCTCTTCCCAGTGTGTGTATGGATGTGTGTGTATGTGTGTGTGTGCACGCACTCGTGCATTAAGCTGTTAATGGTATTACATATATGTAATACCTGCAAGATGCTCAATCATCTGCATTATTTCTATCTTTACGTTTTTAAAAAGGTGGGTACAGGTAAAAGTATTCACATGTCTGTGTGTATGCATGTGTATGTGTGTGTGTGGGTGTGTGTGCGTGCGTGTGTGTGAGCGTTCTAACCTGTTCCAGGTATGAAACCAGTGCTTCTCGGTTGCCCAGCCATTCTCTGGGCAGTGCTGATGCTGGAGGGAACTTATCACAGCTCAGCTCC
>OOFE01020580.1:0-20012 GCA_900323365.1 Monocentris japonica | reverse complement strand
TTTTTTTTTGACAAATCTGGGCTGCAGCGGCATGAGTGACCAGGCTGCATTGGCTTATTGGACATCCGGTGAGGGAGCGACTATGAGCTTCTTCATAGGTCCAAACATACACACATTTTAGGCAGTTAACTGGTGCGCTTATCCAGAGCAATTTGTCGCTGTTGGGTGAAAACCTCGAACCTGAAACTCAAATTCTACCACCCCTAGGGCTGAAGAAAACCTTTCAAAACCCAATGCATAAACACAAAAATACATGCAGCTAAAAAAGTAGAAAATGCTTTAATTTCTTCACCACCAACATTACAAAAAAAAACAATAGTAAGAAGGAAGGAAGTAGGAAAAGAAATAAAAATAGGAGCTACGGAGAGGATGAAAGGGAAAACAGCAGTCAGAGCATCATGGCGCTACTTTCTGGAGCATTAGGAACAGTTGTCGCCCCAAATCCGCTGTCCTGCCATTTCCGTCTAAACCTAAATGTCGGCTGCTGTCAGTTCTCGTTCTAAATTTCTGCAGTTCACTGAGTGTGATTTTTTCAATTTCTGTCAGCCAATGATCTCTGCCGCCGTTTACCTTTGACTTGCCGCTGAACGGGATCCAAGAGATCCAGAGATCCAGCATCGCAGTTCTGCTGTGTTGTTCTGAGCAAACCCACTGAATGAATATGAACCCACTGCACAATTAGCCGCTAACAGCGCTGCTAAAAGTTGGCTTGATACCCTTGTAAACATGCTACATTTATTATTTTAAGTATCTTATTTACACTCAATGTGTGTGTGTTATTCCGTGTGTGTGTGTGTGTGTGTAGCCCTATCTCATTCCTTTCCATCTTGTTGAGAATAGGCCCATTAAAAGGTGATTCTGCTGCCTCAGTGTGTGTCTCTCTGGCTTGGATAATGAAGCCGCAGGAGACACACACTCAGACCAGAGTTAAATCATTTCACACTCTTTCTCTCTCTCTCTCACACACACACACACACACACACACACACGCGCACACACACACACACACACGCGCACACACACACACACACGAGGCGCCCAGTCTCCGATTGGAGTTAAATCACTTCACCTCTGACCTCTCTCTAGACCAATGAGGACACCCCTAATGCACCAGGCTGCCATGACGACAGCCTATAAATAGTAGGCAATTTAGAGTAAGAGAGGAGGGGGCACCTCAAAGATTGATGACTCCTCTCTTTGTGCATTTTAGTACTTTTTGTTCTATCACTCTTATCTTCTCTCTTTACTCCCACCTGCTCCTCTTTTAACATTGATATCTCACTCGCTTTTTTGTGTTCCTCCTGCTCTCGCTCTTCCTCTCTCTCTCTCTGTTTATGTCTTTGCTTGTGTAAGCCACTGTGTGTGTGTGTGTGTGTGTGTGTGAGAGAGAGAGTGTGTGATGACAAATTCAATATCATTCTTTTTCAATAAGACGTCTGGCACTACTGATGTTGACTGCAAACAAACAACTAAGACTTTCAAACTTTTATTATCTTTCACTACAAATTTCCAAACTGGCTCTTAAAAAACTTTAAAAAATGTATTAAACCAGGCAAGATTTGCTGAGCATGTAGTGTCTTTTTCACACTCAAAGGGAGCGTCCAAAAGCTTTTCCACTCGATCCCTCACTCCCATTCCTCTCCTACCAGGAAGTAACGAGGGGAGGGGAGGAGGGATCAAGGGAAAGCGGAGGCCATTTGGGACAGTTTATTTCCTACTCCATCATCAAAAATGGACCATTAGCCGAGCCTGTTAAAATCCTTCCTTCCTCTCAAGACTATGACTTGAACTTGAACTATGACAGCATGACTAGCGCTACTTTAGGTGCACAGTTTTAGCGTGATCATCTTGTGACCTAATGCGTTTACCAATTGAAAGTGCTATAAAAAGACACCATTCGACTGAAACCACCCAGAAGGTCTTCTTCTTTTAAACACTACACTACTACTAAAAGTGAAAAAGAACTCAGCGTACTTCCAGTTCTCTAGTGCTTTGGTTCAATGGTACAATTACCAACTGATCAAAAATACACTAATAAAATGACCCAATAATCATAAAACCACAAAACAACAACACACTGTGGCAACCACAGAGATCAAATGGTCAGAAGCAGGCCGGTTGATCCAAATCCCAGAGGCCCTGTTGTACCTCCAGTCACCGGTCTAGACCAACTGAACCGGCCTGCCTGCACCCCAGCTGGTCAGCTATTAAAAGGTCTTTACAAGCCACAGGACCTCTGTATACCCCCTGGGGAGTGTGAAAGGTTAAATTTACAACAAAAGACATCTGCAAGCTAACATGATGTATTTCAATGGGAGAGGAGAGCAGCTAACCACAAATTGATCTGTGAAAGCAAGCTTGAGAAGAGGAGTGAGATAAGACAAGAAGCCCTTAATCACGGTTACAGTCTCAAAGGCCACGCGATGACACAATAAATGAAAATGATTCATAGACATGAAAATGACGGTCCCCAACCTCAGACGCTTGATGAGGACAAAGAAAAACTCCCATGAACACCTCGTTAGGATGTGGCACAGTGGGCCCGCCCTTTGCCTTCTCCATTTGTACCCCATTCAGCAGGCCAGGGTCCACGGTGGGACCAGGGCTGGGGACATCTACCTTCCCTGTTCATGTCCCTGCACCACAAGGCCTGACACACTGCAAGACCTCAGGACCATCCCACAGTCGACAGCATATTGATACTGTACATCTGGGCCAATTGGTGCTACCTGTAGGGTGTGAGTTCTTTCTTCAGTCACTTTTGTTGAGGTCAAGTCTCATTCCTCAACTGCAGGCAGGAGAAGGAAGGACAGCACGACTCCGGTACCCAGGCTAACTCTAGCCTTGCCGCTTGCCTTTTGATTTCATTTCTGGTCTCAATAAACAAACCTGTGGATTCCTGGCAAGATGATGTCGTGTCCTCTGTGCTTCCCCGTGGTAGACACTCCTAGTGTCCCAGGAAGAGAGATGATGGCCAGACCTGCAGTGGGCAAACAAAGATTAAACATTGATCACAAAGTGAAGCACACAGAATAAACACAACAAGAACACTTGGTGAACGTCTGGGACTGGCACAGGGCAGCCGACCCGGTCACCATCGTCATTTTCGTCATCAAGGTCGTCATGAAGACAAGAAGACAGAAAGAGGGAGGAAGGGATGGAGGGAAAGAAGGACGGAGGGAGGGAGGGATGTCAGAGAGGGATTGAGGGTGCGAGAGAGCGTGGTTTCCTGTCAACAGTGGTTAGTGTGATGGGGACCTTTCTTCATGCCCCTGTGTGTGTGTGTGTGCGTGTGTGTAAAAAAGTGTACGTGCACATCACTATATGCATTGGTGCATTGGCGTGTGTGTGTGTGTGCGTGCTTGCATGTGAGTGTGTGTATTTGTGCACACCTGCCCTCTGGCCATGGCTTCATTAAACATTTCATTAATGTCAAACATCATTAACATTATAAAGCTAAACTAAGATCGCTCGCTCTTTCTCTCTCACACACACACACACACACACACACACACACACACACACACACACACACACACACACACACACACACACAGATAAACAAATCAACATAGAGTGATTTGGACACACATGGACACAAATACAAAAATGTCACAGACTATTTTTATCACAAGGAGGAAAACGACAGTGTGTGTGTGTGTGTGTGTGTGTGTGTGTGTGTGCGTCTGCAAGTATATTTGTGTGTGGATACAAATGTGCACTGTGTGTGTGCTTCATATCTGCACACGTTCATATATAAGGCATATGTGTGTGTCGGTGCGTTTGTGTGTGTATGACACTGTGAACCTGTCATGTATCAGACTCAGGCAGGCTGAGAGCTCAGTGGCCCAGGTCAGCGTGTGAACGAGGGAAGGGGAGGAAAGAGATAGGAAACAGAGGCGGATGGGTGCGGTTCAGTGGCAGAGGTTAACAACGCTCCCGGATAGCCCCTTTAACTTTGGCAGTGATTCATGTCCAAACAGGACGGAAAGAGAGGGAGAGACAAAGGCAAGGTAATAGAGAGAGCAACCGCAGGGACAGAGATGTTCAAAGGAGATGAGACAGAGGACAGACCCATGGCTCATCCCGGTATATACTGGGATGGTGCCTAGCTCCGCAGCCAGTCTATCTTTGTGTCTATTGATATTGTAGCCTGGTACAGAGTTAATGCAAGGCACACATACACCGATCAGCCATAACATTAAAACCACCTGCCTAATATTGTGTTGGTCGTCCTCCTGCCGCCAAAACAGCTCTGACCCATCGAGGCATGGACTCCACAAGACCTCTGAAGGTGTCCTGTGGTATCTGGCACCAAGATATTAGCAGCAGAGCCTTTAACACCTGTAAGTTGTGAGGTGGGGCTTCCCAATATATCCCACCCCTTGACAGGTGCCATTGTAACAAGATAATTGATGTTATTCACTTCACCTGTCAGTGGTTTTCATGTGGTGGCTGATCGGTGTATGATACAGGGCGTCACCCCTAATTTCAGCATTGTTAGTTTGGTTTGTGCAAGATAATTCCCAATTTAATTTAAATATTTCTCCCACAAGGGACATTTGATTTTTTTTGAGGGTTAGGCATGTCCAAGGCAGTCTGCCAACACAATACAATATGACACTTTTGTCCCGGTGAAATTAAAGCCTAGAGGTTGGACCTTGCCATGGGGATATGATAACTCATGTGATCCAATCCTTTTGAGTCCATGGGAATGGCTTGCTAATGCGTGCTTTCTCAGCATCCTGTCAACATTTTAGTCAATTCAGTATTGTTAGATATAAGTAGAGGTCTTTTTGTTGTTCAAGTACAGGTACTTATTGTTGAGTACTTCCTGATATTGTATACTTTTATTGACTTTGACAATTTTGGCTGTGCTGTTGAAAATGGTTTTAAAAAGTAGTCTTAGTATTTATCCCGACATTTAAAAAGTTGATTTGTGTTAAAGTGGTTAAATTACACACAGCTTTCTCTAGTAGGATTAATAAACATAATTGCAGTGTCATCAGTAACAGATAACAGTTCTAGTACTCAGTACTTCATATCTGTGGGGTTCACACTATCAAGGACAGGAACCAGCTCGATGCACAATATTATCAGCATTGGTACACAGCTGTTACTTGGTGGCTTACTGACAGAGAAGCTTTATTCAACACCAATAATTGATTGATTGAATTGAGTGCAGTGACCCTGGCTGTGATGTCTGTCTTCTTCAGTCTGTAGGCAGCCATGGGCGGGCTGGGTAATGGTCGTCGCGGAGGCAGGTCTCCTCCTCTGATGATTGGTGCCCTGATCGCCTGTATCCTGGTGCTGGGGTTTAACTACTGGGTGTCCAGTTCCCGCAACCTGGAGCTACAGGTAGGTTACTGTGTGCAAGATTTTTTTTTTTTTTTTTTTTTTTTTTTTTTATCCTGAAGGATGCAAATGTCCCCTTAGGAAATACCACACCTGTAAATGAAGGGCTGTGCAATACGGCCAAAAACACACTCATTTTTTAAATATAAATCAGTGAAAATAATTATCATGATGTACATGAAATCATTATTTCGGTTGTTAAACGGCTACTTTTTGCTCCTGAGTGAAAGCCGACAAAGTTTAATGTAGTTTGAAGTATTCTTTTTTGCCAAACATGACATACCTAGGTCTTCTTGCCAAGCCACACTTAAGTGTCAACTCTGCTCTGGAAAATGCTGATACTATGGTTTGCTCTTGAGAAGTAATGATAGTCACTCAGAGTAGTGGATGTTGTGGGGTCAGCTACCAGCACTCGTTTGTGACTGCAGTTGTTAATGTTTCATGTGGATGTTGGACCAAGTGGTTAACCTCTGAAAACTAACTTCATGTAGCCAACAACAGGAAAACTGGGGGGACCAGCCATTTGAATGTAAGGTAGACTTTTCTGATAGCAGCATACTGTGGCTTTGCTGATATTTTCAGCATATAAAAATGTGGCGGCCGTGAAGAAGCAGAGCCCAATACGTTTCGTCTGTGACACTCTCAGGTCTGAGCTTCGCTCCGTGGAGTTTGCAATGTGTCTCCTATTAATTCGAGGTAAACAATTCCCTCACGACTAAATCGGTAGCGGTCATAAAGATAATTATCCGAGTGCCCTAAAGGATCTTGTCCATCTCTAAAAACATGTTCCCTTTTAAACGCTCTCCTTACAATGATCGCTCCTTCATCAACAAGAACCTCTCTTACAAATGGTACACCCAGTGAAACAGAAAATCCTGGGCTTATCCCAAATTGTCAACAAATTAATCCGGTTAACTGAGTTAGCCACGTACGTGAAACTGGGCCCTGGATTCAAAGATGGCAAAATGCAGGTCTAGTTCTCATTCCATCATGGCTGACCATGATGTTTCCTGTATACATACTTTGTGTGTGTGTGTGTGTGTGTGTGTGTGTGTGTGTGTTCAACCACCCAGACGAAGCTGTATGAGTTGGAGGGCCAGGTGCGGCGGGGGACAGCAGAGCGAGGAGCAGCAGAGATGAAGAAGAATGAGTTTCAGGAGGAGATCCAGAGACAGAAGGAGCAAATTAGCCACATAGAGAACCTCTACAAGAGACAGCTGGAAGGAGCTCAGAACACCTGCAGCCAGGACAAGGTGCACACATACACTGGAGGGGATTGTAGCAGGGATGCTATCATTGCACGTTAACTGCATCGTCCTTGGAAAATATGGACTTCAGGGGAATTCTGAGGGGAAAAAAGAATACATTCACCTGCCCACCATTTCCCTTGGTGCCTTGATTTGATTAAATCACGCACTGGCAAAAATGCTTACATGTACTCACAAGGGACAGATCAGCTGCTACAAGAGATAGCTGGAGGGCGCACAGAACACTTGTTGCCAGGCAAAGATGCACGCTCGTGCACATACACATGCACCCACTTTCCCTCTCTTATAATCTCTCCTCTCAAAAAATACACCTCTGCATCTGGTAAAAGAAGGGTGTGTAAGATAAATATTTGTTTGAATCAGTGGTTGTCAACCTCACCATCTACTTAAATCCCTCCCAACAGTGTAGCTATTGACTGATACCTAAGCTGGCCTGTCCTCACCTCTCCTTTACCAGCCCAATATAGGCCTAAGCCTGATGACATACAGTATCTGGACCCATTGGTTCAGCTGGTGTGTGTGTGTCTGTGTGAGTCTGTAAATTGTTACCACATACGCACACAAGCTCTCAGAGAACTCTAGAGTATTGACAAATGCTGTGTCTTTGCTTTCAGGGCGTATTGCAAAAGAACATTTCCTCCAGTACCAAAACCATACAGGAACTCAAAGGTAATCGTTACATTTAATCTCTGTTTTCAGAATTGTTGCAACACACTTTTCAAGCAACATTGTATTTTAATGCCAACAAAATAATCAAGTGCAAACCCAGAAAATCAAAATAACTTATAAACCCAAGGAAACTTTAGAGTTATTTTGTGGCTATAATGTGCAGTGAAATTCTCTTTGTGTCAATGTCTCGTGTTTGTGTTTGTACATGTAGGTCAGTTGAACCAGTTGAATGATGACTTGGGGAAGCTTCAGAAGGAGCTGCAGAGTTGCCAAGGCAACCTCAACACCTTAAACAAGAAACTCACTTATGACATGTAAGAAAATCCTTATATATTATATACGCATTTACAGTGACCATATGACCACTAACTCAGTTACATGATACTGGTGGTACTGTAGTGGATAACTGTGTGTGTGTTTGTGCATGTGTAGGACCCAGTGTAACACCCAGATCCTGTCTCAGAAGGAGCTGTGTGATGAAAAAGGTGTCAGCCGCTAAACTGGAAATTCAGAAGAAGATGGAGAAGCTCATCCTTCCTCCAGATGTCTCCTCACAGGTGAGTTGACTCTCTTCTCACACTGAACCATAGTGACTGTTTACATCCACTCTAATAATTTTGATGGCACGAATGTACTCTTAATTCTTTCTAAATTAATTGGCCATGGCTAGTGAGGAGAAAAAAAAAAGAATTTTAATTTAGATGAGCTATTTCTATATTGGTAATATGTGAATACTGTGTAGTTCTAAATTGTGGCAACATAAAATTGCGTATTAACTGTGCAGACCTAAGCCATTGGTTTCGGCTGTTGCTATATCATTGTCCACCTAAGACGTCCTTGTGGAAATGTAAAGGAATATGGTAAACACACTGATGTCTACTCTTCGGCAGGGTAATGGTGCTCCCTTGCTGAAAGGGGAGGGGCCAGTTCAAGAGGAGGGTCCGGTGAAGGCGGGGCTTGATGAAACGAAGACGACGCCTGTTCTAAGTCACACCCCCAGCCTCTCCCAGCCCAAAGCAAATGAGCCACCTGAACTACTGACCAATGAGATCATAGAGGACAAAGGTAAAAGACACGGAGATGTCCTGGTGGCTCAGTCTGCTGATGGGCATAACACTTAAAGGGATGTGGATATATTTGTGTGTGTTCATGTTTGTGCATGACTGTGCACACATTGAATAGCCTTTCTACCTGCATTTATGAGTGTACGGCTTCTTCAGTAAGCTTGTTTCCTCCTTGTTATCCCCCTGGTCTGGATGACCCAGTGGTCCTGCCTTCTGCAAAGGATCTTCCCAAGCCAGAGTCTGAGTCTGTTCCTTCAGCTGCCGCAGTGAATCAGGACACCCTGATACCACCAGAGGGGGCTGTGGGGACAGAGGCACGTGAAGTAGCAGCCAGTGAACTGGAGATGGATAACCTGACAGAGGATAAAAATGTGGAGATGATGGATACTCCTGGAGAGGGTACACCGATAGAAGGTATGGAACTCATATCTTTCATTCCGGGTAGCAAATGGCGGTAATTTTTCCTTAACCTGGAAACCAAACACATCAACACACTATGGTCCCACCAGAAATAGGTCCAATGGCGATTTTGGGTCCTGATCACATAGTAGAAATACTGGGATAAACTATAGCCTCTCACGTATGTGCCAAATGGAGGTCACCTCAGTGTTTCCTTCAGATATTTTTCTTGGAAAGGCCAGCTTTTAAACTATGCAACTGTAAAACTCTTATCTAAATCAATACAAATAAGATTTTCAGCGTGGCAGCTAATGGAAGAGAGGTGGTCCACTCCACTTAATTCATTAATTTGCAGTTTCTCAATGACGAGGTGGTGTGATTTTCATAAACAAATCATTGATCTGAAATCTAATTGTGTCTCCAGAGGCAGACCCTGGGATGGAAGACATGCTGATTGGCCAGGGGAAGGCAGATGTGACTACCGGTAACAAAGTTGAAGAGCCAGAGGATTATGACGGAGACGAACGTATAGTGGGTGGAGTCGATTTGGAGAAACCACAGAATCGGCAGGCTGAAAATATAGGTGGGTATGGTCATGATGGCTGACTTTGAAAAAAGGAGTTAGGGTAAGGGTTAGTCATTTATTGATAAAGGTTGGGAATTGAATGCAAGTCACTATCCTCACAAATTCATTAATACAAATACATAAGTGCATGTGTGTTACATGTGTGTGAGTGCTAATAACCAGGTTGTGCTGTTTGATGCACAAAGAGATGTCTGTGGGTTGAAAATAATGATCATGTATTGTGACAGATGTGTGTTTGATTTTAATAACCATGTTGTACTGTTTTGGTAGACAAGGACATGGAGGAGGAGCTGGCTGACTATAACGGAGATGACGAGAATGAAGGAGAGTTTGAAGCAGACAAACAGGCTGAGCTTGCTCAAATCTAAGGTACGTACTCTAACACGCATGCACTGAAACTCTTTCTCTCCCGTTCACTGGCAGGGTCCAAAATTATCACCCGCCAAGCACCAAATGCTGGTAAAATTTGCCTTTGGTGGATAAATCAATAAGTGTCACCCACCAAACTGGCAACTTTTGAGATGATACCATTTGAATGGCTCAGTTATACACAGTCTTTGGTCTTTGCCTGACCACTGTACGCGCTCTCTGACCGTGAGCCAATCAAAGCTAAACAATGGCTCTGTATCAAACAGGCTGCTGATTGGCTGCCTGCTACCCTGGCTCTACATAAAGTGTTAGGGTCCAAACCTTTCTTCCTGTTTCTGCCTGGATGGTTAAGTAATGTTAGTTGAAACGTTCCCATATGGCGACACATAGCACATTTCTTTCAAAAAGAAAGAAATGAAGACAAAAAGCATCCGTTGTAAAAGTGAGTAAGCAAGTTTTAAATAAAAAATGTAAATGTACTCACAAAGTACCTGATTCTGTCAACAAAATGGCATTGAAAACAGGTAGGATGACATTCTATGCAGAACTATATTACTTCATTTGGCTGGTTAGAATTATTCTTGGAAGGTATTTTTTTTAGTTGACCAGCCCTTGGCAGGTGAGCCAAAAAGTTCATTTCAGACACTGGTCATATAACACTGATCTTAGAAGTTACATGTTGCCATTGCTCAAAAGCACTTCAAATCAGCCTATGTTTCAGCTCAAACATGTATTTTCCATGATTAAAAAAATGAATTTGCCAATATTACATTTGTGTTTCAGGGCTGTTGAGGAGTTGGAGGAGGATCCCATGCACCAAGAACTCTTTTAGACCGCACAACAGCATTGTACAAGTTAATACAGCCACACAGAACAAAACATTCCTGTATGGAACAGTTCTGACTTGAATTTCACAGGCATTTACCTCCTGGAATGTCTCTTTTGTTCTTTATTGGAAACTATTTCAAACAGCCGTTGAGTGCTTTTACATACACTCAAATATCTCTTGAGTTGGGACATTCAAGACATCCCGTTCACAATATCCTAATTGAGCCCCGTTAATAAGATACCTGAAACATGTAGGCATCAGCCAAGCATGTGGACACATCATCCAATTCACTGTATTTACCACTGTGTCCTACAATGCCTTGAGACGTGTCTGAAGATGTCTTAACACATATCGGTGTACACATCTTCAGACATTTCAAGACTTCAAAAACGAATCTAGAGAAGCTTCTATTAGACATCTCAATATATCTTGAAATTTGAGTTTTGAAGATGCCCTGGGGTGTGTTCTTTTTATTCAGTCCATTTTATTTTGATATTCAATAGCTTATTTGGAATATTTAATACTACTTAATTTATGTTAGTGAATGCAATATAAGTGATGTATATGAACAATTTAGCCCAAAAAGAGCTGAGTTGTAATCTGGAATACTAAGTGCATGTACAAGATCTGAGTGATCCCAATGACAGAACTCTTCCATAAGGGGGCTCTGCAACACCAACTTCTCCTGCTCCACAAGTACACAAGTACAACAGCATCTCACAGTTTGCCTTAAGTTAGTCCCGGGCCCAGTATTCACAAAGTTGTTCATAGGAAGGATGTTGACCGTGGGTCAGTGGCCACAACCTTTTGTTGATATGAATTCACTCGGCGATGGCAATGAGGCTTTCAGGAGTGCACCAAATGAAGGAAATGTGTTGAATAGTTTGTGAGACTTCTTGACTCTGATGCTCCACCTAGAGGAACTGATAAACACATTTATAATATCTACCACATGAAAAACAGCAAGCTGGCAGCCAGGTTTTGATATCCAGCTATATTTCAAAGCACAAGCATGTTTCACTCTAAAACTTCTAAAAGATTCTAGATCACTACTCTTATTTTAACAGGGTTTGTGCTGACACAGGATCAGTAAAAAATCTGGATGGTATTCTTAGATCAGCACTCCTATTTTGAGATGTTTGATGCATACAGGCCTTACCAATCCTGTACATATCAAGTTTGTCCTAGTACGGATCAGTTGCTGTTAGATAGTTAGGATATAGACTGGTGGTACCTGGTTAACGATCTTCGATCAGTACTCCTGCTTAGAATTCACTTTGTGAATGCTGGTTCTGGTCTGCATTGTATGGACTATATAGTTTGAGGAGAAACTGAAGTTTGTGAAGTTGGATGTCTGAGAACTGCTGTAAAACTATGACTTAAGAACCCTTCCTTTGAGTAGGAACAATGTGTTGTACTTTTAGGCACCTACAAACCAGGGAGCTGTCAAACGGGTGTTGTTTTTTATGTGTATCCCACATGCAGTCCAGTCTGCTCAACTCAAACCTGAACTGAATTGAAAATTGTGTGTGGGTGAATACACACAATAAAAATGATAGACATCAAAAATTTTGTGGGCAGATCCTGTATTTTGTTGCCTTGTATTTTATACTTGACTGATCTTCTTTTGGCTTTCAAGTATTATTCTTTAGCTGGAAATGGCTGCTCTGTCTGCATACAGTTACTCAATTGTAACTACCATAATGTCCATTAATGTGTGTTACATATACCTTCTGTTCTAGATTAGCTACTCTTATGTTTTTAACAGCATCAACAACCCTGCAGTAGAAAATTATCCTTTCAACAGTGCCGTCATTTTCCTATCTGAAATGACAATGATAAATGATAAATTTTACTACAATGTGAACTAGGACATTAGAAATTGGGTGGTTAATGATTTTCAACCTGTTGAGTCAAATTTGAAGGTAGCTTTCCCTCCGAGGAGGGATTTTTTATTCTTTGGTGATTGGGGCAAGGTACCAAATCATTACATGGGGGAGAAATAATTATTACTGACAGCAGAATTGCCTGTCACCCTTGATGAACATGGACGCTGAGTTATGTGAATGAAAAGTGTCTTGTGTCTGCCTTTTTGTTTTCCCCTTGGTAAAACTTATAGGGCAAAGTGTACAAAGTGTCCTATGTTTTATGATATGATTTGTATGTATTGTTTTGTAGATGCCATTACTAACTGTGGGTTAGTTTCTCTGACACCGCAAAGCTTGGGCAGCCACAGCTTTGTGTTGTCACAGAATAAGGTTTGTCTGCCTGTTTGTGTAACAAAACCACCTTTTGAACTGGAAGTCTGCGTATCTGGAGAGAATATGTCTTATGATTTTTATAATTTCGGTTCACTTTTTTTGTTGGTTTGATTTTGTTTGAAATGTTTTTATTTTATTAGAATCATGGATGGAACAAATTGTGAAGAATAATGTTAGAATAATCATAGAGGAATTAAGTGACAGCAGGATAACAAATAAAAATGTTTTATTACCACTATCAAGACAATTTGTTTCATTCCGTTTGGAAGATGTGTGGGGTTTGTAGTTTCCACTCCTTTGGTGTGGATATTCTTGTGAAAATGCACTTTATAATGATGTGGCCTTGGCCAGAAAGTCAGCTTTTCAGACCTGCAGAGACGGCCTCGTTTTCAGATTGTTGTATGTTTTTATTTGTTGAGTAGCTTTCATAGACTATAGAGAGATACTTTATACCCATCCATCCTGCCACCCCCACCTGAAATGTTGACTCAAGGTAGTATCTTAACTGAAAAGCACATGTGATCGTAATGCCCAGTCAAATTCAAAGTAATGGCAGAAGGTAATCTCATTGGGTTTCAAAGTATTTCCATAGGATGGCTGTTTAATTTGATTCAACACTACAGTAGATTCAAAATAAAAGAGTTGAGTTCCTGGGTGGAATTCTTGCCAGCCAAATTTGCATTTAAACTGTACAACTCAGTATATCCAAATGAGGGTGGAAGGCTTCTTCTCATGAAGTTGTTCAGTTTAGATGTATAACCTGAGACAATATATTAATTTGATTCAACTATCATTCCATCTTATACCAAAACATCACACATTCCTCTTGCCATCACTCTGTTACAAGGTAATCTTGGTCTCATCTGTCCACAAGATCTTTTTCCAGAACTCTGCAGGTTTTAGGTGCTTCAAAACTGTGACCTGGTGATCCTATTTTTGAGGCTAACTAGTGGTTTGCACCTTGCAGTGTAGCCTCTGTAGTTCTGCTGGTGAAGTCTGTTGTGAATGGTACTCACTGACACAAATATGTCTGCCTCCTGGGGAGTATATCTGATGCATTGGACAGTTGCTTGGGAATTTTTCTTCATTATGGTGAGAATTCTTTGGTCATCAATTGGAAAGGTCTTCCTTGGCCTACTGGGTTGTTTGCAATTGCTGAGCTCACTGGTGCTCTCTTTGTTCTTAATGTTCCAAACTGTTGAATGTGGTAAACATAGTGTTTGGGTTATGTCTCTGATTGTTTTGTTCTTATTTTTCAGCCTTATAATGGTTTCCTTGACTTTCATTGACACCTCTTTGTTCCTCATGTTGACAGACACCAATGGCAGACTTTGGGGACTATGTATAAAAACTGTTGTCATTTCTAAATAGTAAAATCAATATTTATACATATACCCTTAAATAAAAGATGACAAAGCTGTACTTCATATTATCTTACGTTATACATTGGGGTACAGAGTCAAATTAAGAAAAAATGTTTTTGTCCCAAAACATACTGCACTCACTGTAGGTAACCAGCTTTCTAATTTGCAATGTGACAAACTAAAAGCTGCATTATGTAACATTTTTATGTAAAAATACAAGTGCCTCTCGTTCATGAAGTGGGGCTGAGACTGAGAAGACTGGCCCCTCACTCCATTCACCCCAGTGAGGTTTTGGAGTCAGTAGGTACACGTTTTAGATGAAATATATATGTGTACCTACTGACTCATTATAATGTAGTGAATGAGCATAGATGCCCATACTGGGCAAAGTGATAAAAGGGGACTGGTGAGTCCGTTGATGGCCACCTATAACTTTGTAACACATTAACTTTGTCCACAGGGACAGCCAATGGGAATAATGATCTGTGAATTTGATAAGTTTGATATAAGGCATTGAAAAGCCACCCAGTCCATCACGTCCATGAACTGATCCAGAAGGACCACGATGAAGCCTTGTCTTGTTCTTCTTTTGATGGTAGCTGGTGAGTTTTTCATCTTTCAACTACATTCAGATTTCCATTTTTCAGATGAGAGAAAAGACATTTCACTCTGCTTTGGTGGCAGCCAGCATTACTTTTTCCCAGTATGTATTCAAGTACATGTATTCATTGTATTCAAAGTGTTTAGCAGATGCATTGAAATGTGACAAAAGTATGACCCAGGCTCATTCAAACAAACTACATTTCTTGCCATGTGTGAAACCAGGCTCACCATGGCCCATTTTAGGTCACTACTAGGGTTGAGAAGACTGTCAAAATGAGGTCATCAGACACCCGGGCATATGCTGTCATTTCACACAGTCTCTGCTCTTCCTCTATCTGTCAGGTGGAGCATCAGAGGGCATTGAAAAGAGAATTGTTGGGAGTCAGACCTGTGGTAAGGAGAGGCAGTACCATGTCCAGGTGGAATGGCCCCAAGGGGGGAGCTTCTGTGGAGGTTCTCTGATCAACACTCGCTGGGTACTCACTGCTGCTCACTGTGGAGAACGGTAAGAAACATCCAGCATGAGGGTGTCTATAGAAGCGAGTGAGTGAGTTTTGTTGTCAGCTGCCTGTGTGAGTCAAATTCAGTCACTCAGGAATAGATGTCACAAAATATGGAGAAATGGGTATCAAAAGCTTTACATGCTGCCAAATCCTTCCCAATTCCCTGACGTATAAGGTAGGCTAAATTAATCACAGTTGAAGATGTTACTAGTAAACGGTTGATCTTAGATGAGCCTGCAAAAGAAGAAAAGTTAGACATCCACTGCCCTAAAGCAATTAGGGACATTGAGGTAGGGTGCTTCAGGTACTAATGGGAATAATAATGGAAAACAAACAATAAATAAAACCAGAGCAGATAAACTAATGTACTTAGGACAGGTAAAATGGATGAACATTTATAGTGCATGGCAAGGTTACATGTTTTTTTTTTCTGAGAGATCTGATGAAAGTCATTGGTCTGATTGAGTTTAACTTGCCTCCTCTTTTGCAGGACTGTCAAAGTGAAGCTTGGCGCCAACTTGGATGGTGCATGGTATAAAAAATTATGGTCATCCTTGAAAGGGAAGTCAAAAATCAATGAACAACTCATCAATGTTGACCAACAGTTTAGCTTCAAAGGTGAGGACGATAAGCCTCATGACATCATGCTCATAAAGCTAAATGAAGATGCTTCTCCTAAACTCCCCACCATCAAGCTTCCTGTTGCCGATTCCTGTTCTAAACCAGACATAGGGAAGGAGGTTCGCATTGGGGGCTGGGGAGCCAAGAAGGCCGACCGGACAAGTGAGGAGAACTAACATCTAGATTCAAGTTTGCTGATTAAAAGTAAATGCTCATTTTTCCAAACTTTCTTCTTTCCTCAGATGAAAAAAAGCCCACAAGCCTGAAGTGTGTCAGTACAGATATTGCTGCATGTGGTGAGAACGATAAACCGGATGAGAAGTACCACAGTGATGAGACAAACAGCATGTGTGCCTGGAGGCCTGGTGTGGAGGCCTGCCCTGTAAGCAATCAGTTATTTTTTTTATCTTAATTTTTTGTTAATATAATCACATAAATGCAAAATTGACCTACCAATGAAACCCTTTAAGTCTTTATTGCTCTCTGTGTCTTTTTCAGGGAGATTCAGGTACAGCTATGGAGTTTAACGGGCTCTTGTATGGTATTATTGTCAGCAGGCCTGTTGATGAATGTGCAAACTCAATTAAAATCCTAGATGTTTGTCACTTCCGGAAGTGGATTGATGACACCATGCGTAACAAGTGATGAGTGCATCTTAACGGGTCTGAAAAAGATCAAAGCACATTTTCTGAAGTTAATAAAGAGATCACAAATCTCCTTAAAAGTATATAAATATCTCCCTGTGTTCATTTATTAAGGGACATCTCCCGGCATATGAACTATTTGAATGTGATTGCTGTAAACAGCCTACTTTAAAAGAGACGGTTAATGCCAATACTGGTTAATCTGGTTAGGTACTTTAACTCAAGCCAGCAAGTATAAGGTTTAGGTCCCTTGTTTTTCATCCAGATATCTCTCTCTCAATCTTTTGTTTAATATGATCGTCAGCTTAGTTTCTTATGAGTCCACTGACACTGTACATTGACTTCATTCAGAGTTGGGTCTGTAATTTGGAGACGTGATCTTCCTGAGTGTTCCTGTGTGATAGGATATTTTATGTTATCCTTTTTGAAAGGGTTACGGGTTGACTTTACAAGGCACATGGCACAGAGTGGACCCGTGTCACATCGCTGAAGCAGTTCTGACCGGAACAACCCGCTGCTGTGGTCATGTGTATAGGCAGATACAGAGCACACCACATCAGTTTATTCATGTAAAGAAAGCATATCTACTGTTTCCATTGATTGATAGGCCCCAGTATAACTAGACTACCATTACACCACTGGAAAGGTCCATTTACATCGATGTATAGCACATCAGTTTGAGTGAACATCCAAATAAAGAAGGTATTTAACAACTTCTCTTCAATGTCTCTAGCACGCTTTTAACAACTAGTGAGCCAAAGTCCCTGACACAGTTCCATATTACAGTACTTATAATGTTACATCTTATATTTAACTTCATTTAAAAAAAAACTCACCAGAAAATACTTAATATATTACCTTAAATCTTGACAATTATTAGGCCTATCTCTTGTTCCCGTTTTATTTTCTACCATTGTCTTCCCTTTCCTTACCCTTAATTGATTATTGTTAAGGTGAAAGTGCCAACGAAGTGAAAACTGAAGCAAGTAAACTGCCTCATCCACTCAGTTTGACATGGCCCAGAGTGGCAAAACTTAATGGTCTGTACTAAATCGATGTCAAACAAACAGGTACGTTTGAAAAGAGAAAATTGTGTTAATCTGAACAGAATATTGCTGTTTATTTTTTCCATAACAGGGTCACTTTCCCCACATTTTGTCAGAACTGTAGGATAATACTGTCTAGCTTGCCCTCCACCTACGGCAAAGAGGGGAGATCATCAGAAATATATATCTCATGAGCTCAGTTGAAAATCAGATATGGTCAGCTAGAAGGCTATATTAATTTGGTCATGAGCCAGTTCAGTTTAACAAACCTCTACAATTAGAGGGCAGTTCAAGGGGGATGAAGGATGATGGCTTGTTACCACATCAACCTTGTTAGCCAGATTTTAATGAATGCTTGGGGAAACAATAATACATACTAAATACCCCTTTGTTAAATTTAAACAGATTTCCCACCAGTTATAAACAAAGGAATAACCATTTTCGGTTTCTGTAGCAAAACCCACCTTTTAAACTAGAAATAAGCAGAACTGGAGAAATCAATAAGCTTTTTACTTATACTTTTTTCTGAGTGACATTTATGCTGTCCTAAAGGGGTTTTATTGTCTTTTGAACTACTGCTAAACAAATGTGTGAAGTTCTTGAACAGCTTTTTCCAGTAAGGAATTGAATGTCAGAAAAATGACAAAATATATTTTTTTAATACCACAGTAAAGATGTTGTTTTATTCAGTTCCAGAGATGTGTAGGGGTTGTAGTTTTTCAGTCCTTTTTGTTTGCTGGTCTTAGTAGTCATTTGAAGATAATTAATTGGTAATTGGTACAAATGATGTGTCCATGGCCTGGGAAAGTACCTCTAGCACTGCCGTTAGACACACATCTTGTATCTAAATGTCAGTGTTTCAGGAAATAAAAATAAAATGCCCGTAGTTTCATACTGACAAAATGCAGTGTGTTTTGAATGTGTTTCATAGGCCCTGTGTGCATGGAACTTCAACCAGTACTTGAAAGATCATGAAAGTTGTCCAAAAAGGTTTCACAGGACAGATTGATGCGATCCAATGGTAACGTGACTTGTGCTTCAGAAGGGATTCTGCCGTTTCAGACATAATAATCCCATTCCTCAGATCTAAGCATGTACATAAAAAAGGCTTGATATGCTTTATTGATTTGCATTATCCTTGTTGCTATCCTTCACAAGTATAGGGCTAGAGATTGTTTGGGATGTAGGTTACAACACTTTCCTCTGGCCAGTTCATCACGGTCCCTTCTTTGCACACAAGCACCACGGTTTGTCTGTCCAACACACATACATGCATACACGGTCACAGATGTAGATGTGGATATTGTCACTCAGGTCCGATTGTCAGATCTCTGGCCTGGTTTCACATGTCACATCTGTCACTCAGTTGAAGAAAGGATTGGATGTATCAAACATTCCTTTAAGCAATGCTACATGTATCACACACATGTTCAGACAAGGACTGGATGAGGAACATCGCACACTCATTCAGGTGAGGGTAGGGTTGCTATGGTTGAAGAGTTGAGGTTGTCATATCAGCCTGCAGTGCAGAGCAGTCAGATAATCTTGACCACAGGGAAGTATTTGTGAGCTGAGAAGTCGAACTCCGGGAGCACCTAGGGATGGAGAGATTTTGCACTTTTACTGAAGTAAAGTATGATTGTACACAAGACACCAATGCTAAAATAAGCTTATTAAGTTGCCTGTCAATTGTAGCTGATGTTTTATTAGTTCTTATCATCAAAGCTGAAGTTTTTGAGTTTTTGAGCCCGCTGTTAATGTCTATACATCACAGGATTATTCTTTTTATTTTTAGGGATAAAAGCCCATTCCAGAAATGGAATCTGGCACCATGTGTTGAATTGCTGTCACCCCACTACTGACTTTGTTTACATTTCCATATATTGAATGTTCAGACTTTTTTTTGTAGGTGTGTGACAGCTAAAAGACTTTTACAACTTCTTTGACGTTGCTAATAGTATGTTTACTTTTGTATTGTTTGTGTAATAGAGCAAAACGGATCCATCAGAAAGTCTACAGAATATTATTATTGGGAAATGATCATACGCAAAGTGTGTGTCATGTTACCTTGGTCTCCTTCTTGTGCCCTCCAGCCAGTAGCTTCATCACTACGATGTTGGGCTTGGCCACCTTCAGGATACGGTTCACCTGTTACCAACCATCAATAATTGGTTGTTGATATGTTTCTTACTGTTGAGTACACAGGAGTAGGCAAGTACGTTTCTCTTCATCAACATACAAACCAATTACCTTAGGTTGGTGCAACACAGCAGCACAATACTGTGAACCTTTGCATATACTACAATGCCACCCAATGACATTTTAATGTTATCAATAATATTTATTCTAAGACATGATTAAGACAAATCAGTGGTTCTTAGAAGCCTGTAATGTAGTGGTTTTCCAACTTTTATCCTGGGGAGACTTTTTA
>OOFE01020579.1:0-10616 GCA_900323365.1 Monocentris japonica | reverse complement strand
GAGATGCGATTTATAATTGAGATTGTCCTCCCCTCACAGCCGTCACAACTGCATCACTGCAGCGCGTGGCAAGCTGGCAGACTTAAATAGAGAAGGAGTCGATATAGAGGAGATTCTGTAGAACTGATAGTACATGATTTCATGAAATGGGTGAATATAAACTGGTTGTGACACCTTTAACTCGGGCTAAAGGCTTATGTAGTCTGGTTTACTTTGTAGTGTTATTATAAGGAGTCTATAATTCTTATTATGGGATGCTTCATGATTTGGAGGAGAACACATGCTGAGTTCATTCTGACTGGGCAATGTTCCTGCTCCTGAGCAAGCCCAGGGATAACCGTTGGTCTAACTTGACTGTATATTGGATCACTTGCATTTTGCAATTTATTATTTGGCATTTGTAATTTAAATAGAAATAAGATTATTACCTTATTGATCCTTGAGGGGAAATCGAGCAACAGCAAAGATACAGATATAGATAAAAAAATATTCTTCATGATGAAGAAGTGTCTTCATCATGCCAGTGCAGAATTCCTTTTGGCCCGAAACGGTTGACAGATTCAAAGATTTATTAGTTTAAAGTTTGCAGTTTACAGATGTATAACTTTGTTAAAAAAAAAAAAACAGATGTACAGTTTTTTTTGATCTCTTACCAAGTTTGATCCAACAGCTGCTCGGCTTTTGATTTGATCAAATTTACTTTGGATTCCTGTTGGTTTTAGAATTCATTTCAAGATTTTATTGATTCCTTTTAAAGCAGTGAATGCTTTGGCTCTGACTCCAACTTTTATCCCCATATCTTCATGAGTGCAGATCTTAGACCAGCTGACAAAGGTCTTTTAACTGTCCCCAGGACCAGGCTGAAGTCAAGAGCTGATAGCGCCACAACACTATGGAACAACGTCCCAGTCACTATACGTCAAGCTCCTTCTGTACACGCTTTTAACTATTTTTTATAACCTAGAATTTGCTTGTTTTATTTCAGCGATGTCTTTTATTTTCTTTTATTCTATGTAAAGCACTGTAACCTTTGTTTTGAAGGGTGCTAGATAAATAAAGTTATTATTATGAGCAAGTTCCTGCTGAATAAAGGAGAGAATATTTCAGGATGCAAGAATCTGTGAATGGAAGGCAGCTGTAGAGCAAGAGAAAGGACCTATTGTAAAAAACTGTTACCTTTTCCCTTTGAAGTGTCATGTCTTTCCTCCAGACTGTGTGTGTGTGTGTGTGTGTGTGTGTGTGTGTGTGTGTGTGTGTGTGTAGGCGTGCTTTCACGTGTACACTTTGTGTGTCCCGCCTCTTGGCTCACAACCTCATCGTCTAGCGAGTCACATACCTGCAACGACCTCTCTCTGCCTCCTGCCTCTTGTCCTGCACCCGTTGTCTATCTCTCCCTCCCTCCACATAGCCCACATTCTTTCTCCTGACCTCCATTCATCCCTCCATCCACCCCTCCTCCCTCTGTCTGGGCTAATAAGAAGCCCACTGTTCCCTGCTCAATTCTCAGGTAGGCCTCTGCTGCCACAGGCACATTTTACACCTCCGCACTGAGAGAATGTACTGCACAGTTACATAATTTGGGAAATATGAGCTTAATAATAATGATATTATGAGGAGCTTCTTTGTCATTTTGAAAGCGAGTGAGCTTCAAAGAAAGCAGGTATGTAACTGTAAGTCATGCTTAGGTCTCCAGCCTGTCTCTGAAGCATGCTGTCTTGCAGTGTGGTCCAGCACAGAGCTTGTCAGTGGGGCTCTCTGCTTTTAGCCTATGTTCACCGCTCTGAGTTCAGCCTGATTTAACTGACTGTGACAGGCCCACACGCACTCCTACAAAACACACACATGCACACACACACACATGCACATACTTACCAATGAAGGGTGGCGCTATGCCCAGACAGTGGCCCCAGAAGTCAGGGCAGCAGTCGGAGACGGTGCGGTTGCAGAACAGGTCGCAATAGCAGATGGTGTCCAGGTAGGGCACCGTGCACAGGTCGTCTCTGCCGGGGCAGCAGCCTCCTCTCCTCTGGCAGTAGGAGCCAAACGGGTCCCTGATGCCCCCCATGTGGAGCGGGCTGGCAAGCTCCCTCTTGCTCCTTCGAGATAGGATCCTCTCTGCAGTCCCCTCTCCCACCACTAGGAACAGCACCGCTACAGTCAACAGGATGAGCTTCATGGTAAATCTGTTGGAAGGAGTGGACATGTGTTTGCTTGGATGGGAAAAAATATCTTTATGGTATAGATGATACTGTATTAGTCAAGTCCTACTGTACTTCCTGGCATTCCTCCAAAAGATAAATATATGGAAAAAAGTTTGTGACAGTTGTCCCGCTGTTCCCAAGAAGAAGAGACACTTTTGTAGCTGACATACTTCACACTTCAGAGGGAAAACGGTGCAGAGGTTACAGTGTGAGTGGCATAATTGGGGTATGACCACTGCCAACACACTGTCCACCAACCCACTATTTAATTCACACACACACACACACACACACACACACACAGACTCACACACACACACACACATACACACCCACACACACGCACAGTGGATAAGTCTAAACAGAGTTGGCAGCAAGGCCCAATTAGAAACCCACATGATCCTTGGAGATCCTCTGCTTATTTTTTCTAGGTTCTCTTTCAATGAGCCAAGACAACAGCAGCTAATTATGAAAATACACACAGCGAGAGGGGGCTGGAAAACAAGGACATGACTGAGTGATACAAGCACAGAGTTCTTTTCATGATGTATGATGTCTGATGGGGTCATTCGAGGTCTCAGGACAAAGTCTAGTTCCCTAGCATGTTTTTTTTAGATTTCATCAGTTCCTCTCAGCCAGGATCTTCACGTATCTCTATGGACCCCAGGGGACCAACTGTAATAACATCACTAAATTGTGTGCGTCACTTTTTTTATTTTCTTATTTTTTTAAATAATAAATGCTGATATTTAGCACCACTGGCACTGTAATTACTTTCAGCCGTAAAGCACTGGTTGCATTTCAATGACAAAGTGATGCAACTACACTGTAATAGGCTTGTAATGAGTTAGTGTTTATCGACGAGGGACATGCCAGTGCAGTGAGGCCAGCATTAGGCGACATTATCATCCAAGATTAGAATGCTATCACTGTCACGGAAAGTAGTAACTTCCTGCCGTCAGGGCTAATCGGTCACACATGAGGAGACCTGACTGGGTGGACAGACACAGACACACCTCCCGCCTTCATTGTACTGACTGCTGCATGTATTTATGGACTTCAGAGACGACAAAGCGTATCTAAATATACAATGCCATGCATGGGCAAGGTAAACAGAAAAAAAAAATGGAAAGGAGGTGGAGAGAGCAGACCGAGATAGAGGGAGAGCACACACACGCAACCGAGTCATAGATACTGATTTTATGATCACACTTCCAGTTGGTGACTCGGCTTGTGTACCACCCCTCCCAAACCATTATGGAATTAACCAGAGAAGTTGTGGGCGCTGTCTTGTTCGGCATTGGCTGCTGAATACAATGCGTGGGGCTGCATCCAGGTTGGGAAAGATTTTGAATCAATGTCTAGAGAAAGTTCCACCATTTATGTCACCTGGTCTCTGATCTCTTGTCAACACCGTGATTGACTCTCATGTCGCTCTAACTTGAACATGAGGGTGGTAGAGTGTGTGTGTGTGTGTGTGCGTGTGCGTGTGCGTGTGTGTGTTTTGGTCTCAGGTTACTGGATGGGGGAGCCTAAGTGGGGCCGGACAAGGACGAGGGGTTGGCCGCTGCTTACATAAATAGCATCATCAATTATCCAATCAGGACTCAGAGCACAATGGACACTCTGCACATAAAGCGGGGCTCCGGAAAAGATCTTTGCTGTGATGTCTTCTGCATGACTGCGCCCTAGTTGAAATGCACACACACACACACAGGCATGGTGGCATGGGCAGGTCTCCTCTTTTACACAAGTGTTTTGTTGTGTCGGACTCTGAGCAGCGGTGCAATAAAACACCCACCACAGTCTGCTGAATGAGCTGCTGAGGCCTTAGGGTCAAACTGGGAGTGTTAAAAAAGACCTCTGTGCTGATGATAATTTTGGCCGCCAACAGTAATTCCTCATCAGCAGCTTCCCCACACATAGCAACTTCTACCAAAAACTTTATGTTGTACATTTTACTGGGCTACCATTAGACTATATATAAGACACTTGTGTGTTTGGTACAGTACTCATTTGGAGTAAGTTCACATTGATGATGTTAGCTAATGTTGCTCCTATATATGGTTTGCAGATGGCTTGATTTAGTTACATTTTTTGAGCCAAACCATTTTTTAAAAATTCAATATTTCATAAGCATCAACAAATTATTAAATAAATTAAATGATCTGATGCAATAGGTGTTAGATCCTTCACTACACAAAGCACTGATGCCCCAACTGCTTTTAAGTGAGCTTTTGAAACAAAGGGTTTTGAGGTTTCTGTCCTGATTGTATTACTGAAGCCGCCATATGGCCCATCAGCGTTCCAGACAGCTGCAGCCAAGCTACTGATCCCACGCTGCAGCCATAGGACAGATGAACCCTTACCAGCCCACCATGTCTACCCTACACACACACACACACACACACACACACAAATATTATATATGTGAACACACACACTCACGTACACATGCAGGAGTGAATGCAAAAATTAAAACACACACATGCACATGCACACACACAAAATACCTATTGTTTTTCAATAGACATTACACACATAATACACTGTGAACCCTAACCCTAACCCTAACCCTGAGCCACAGAGTCAATGTCCTCCAGCTGGTCCCTCATCACAACTCTGTTCAGTCACACTCAGGCTGGACTGAGTCAGAGGGCCGGGACAATGTCCCCCAACCAAACTGGTCTCTAGATAGAGTGTACCACTGTGTATGTGCAAAGACTGATTATCTCTCTCTCTCTCTCTCACACACACACACACACACACACACACACAGTCTTTTCTCTATTCATCTCTCCCACTTAGACACACACTATGACCCACTCCTTCACCTTCTTCTATTATAGACACATAAAGGAACCAGAGCTGAACTTTGAAACATTACTGTACAACTCACCATATTCATCAAGCACCCTGACTCTGTATATCTGCCTAAAAGTCTTTTCAGGTCAGACAGGAATTCTAGAGACATCTAAATGTCACATTTTCCTTGACTTTATCTGTTCAGCTCTGTTTATAAAACAACCACCAACTCAGGGTCCCCCATAGGAAAGCAAAAGCTCTTTTAACACTAAGACGAGACTAAAAGCATTTTCACCTGTTTCTCAAATTCAGAAACAGAAACAACCACATATAAGTTCATGTTGATCTCCAAATCTCAAATAAGTGGCATTTAACTCTCCTGAATATGAGACCATGAGATCAGAGAAAGATCTCAAAGAAAACTCAATATGATGTTATATGACTCCCATATAGCAGCAGCCATACAGTAGCAGTTTATTGCCATTATATATGTCACATGTTGGCATCTTCAGACTTATCTCATACAGTCTCAAGAATTTATTCTCTCTGCTACCTAAGGGGGTTTCAGGAGAAACATTTCAGATGTTGGTGATCACAAAATGAAACAAAATTGAGATCTTCCCTGCTTCTAAAGAGATGAAGAAAAGATGACTGAGCCTCTCAGCACACTTATAATACTGTACAGGTGTCCAAGGCAGCCCGAACCACAACAGGTGAGTGGTGGGATTACCCCTCTTGATGTATTAGTAGCTTCATCATGATTACACAAGGGGAGCAGCCAAACACACAATGGACCCAATAACCTCGCTAACAAGTCTGCCACTCAGTGTGCAATGCCGTTCAGGGATTTCACATATTTTCACATCTATTAATAACATCTCGGTCAGCATTATTGTGTCATACAAACTCACACCCAGAAGGTAAATATTTCCCAACAGTACCATGAGGAGACTTTAGTAACTTAACTACTGCAGCTTTGGGTGAATAAAGCTAAATCACAGTGAATACGTACAGACTAAGGAATTACTTCTAACCTGAGCAGAATAAGTTATGATCAGCAGACATATGAATCCAAAAAGTATCCAAGGCTTCTGTAAATCAGAATGTTTTTAGGGATTATTTTTAAGTAACACGAGAATACGGTAGACCATGCTGTGACGCGCAACGTGCACCTGCTTGGAATCTGGCATAAAGAAAGGAAGACGGGGATAAGGGGATTTGCTTACCTTGAGTTGTGAGAAAAGTCTTCCTGTCTCAGTGTTGTAATCCGACAGGAAGTTGCAGACCGATGTTGATGTGTTTTCAGAAAGTCACTCACAGGTAGAAAGGGCTTGGAGAAAGTCAGTCCCCTTTTCTGTCTCTCTCACACTCTCACAGGCTCTGCTCTGGCAGACCCTGTCTTCTCTATATACAGGCAGTCAGCTAGGGCTAACCACTCCTCCTGACCCCCCTTCTCTCTCGCCCTCTCCCCTGCTTCACTGCCTCCTGATTGAATCTGTGCTTCTCTCTCTCTCCCTCTCTCTCTCACACACACTTTTTCCCCGCCTGACTCCCACAGGTTTGGCTATCTCTTCATGCCTTTCCTTTCCTATCAGATCGGAGCCTCCAATCTGGAAGTGAAATAATACCTCTGAACACCTCTCCTCTCTCTGCGGTAGCTACTTGTTCTTTCTTTCCACTCTCACTTTCTTTCTCCTTCACTATCTGTGGCTTTTCCCTGTGTGATCTCACTGCAAGGTCATCTACTTGTTTCTCCTTGGCAGAGTGGCTGAGCACTGACCTCCTGTCCTCCATCTAGTGGTCAGGACCAGCATAACTTAACCTCAGACAGACAGAAAAATATGGGATATCCCATGGAAAACCTCCCAGATTGAAGAAATTCACTACCCAGACTGGAGAAGCAAGATTACGGCAGGTAGCTCAGGGAAGCGAAGGGTTGCTGGTTCAATATGCTGTAATGATGAATCAAACTAAGATGCGTTTCAGCTTTTCTTGTATTTTCTGGACAGTTGTATCTCCACTTTTGCAGGCAGTTTGTGAAGGACGTTAGGAGACTGACGGGGTGGTCCCCAAAGACACAGCTGTGCCACAGACCCCCCGTAGGACTGATCAATAAGCTAAATGCTGAATCAATAACCCTGACACAGCAGGGGAGGCAGGGTAAGGCAGGGTTGGTGGGGAGGGCAGGGTCCCCTGAAAATACTGTCAGGAGAAAAGGGAACATGAAACTGTTAATGAAGTCGGACAGACAGATAGATATGTGAATAAAGACAAACAGGCTGATACACACTGACACGCACAAAGGTACTTCACAGTTAAGACATTATAGACATGAAAAAAATAGTCATTACTTTCAGTTTGCTTAGCACGCTACTCCCTGTAGTAAATAACTGGCACTTGCACAACATTTACAGTACATAGGTAGTCATACATGTCATATGACATGACCACACGTGAATATACCAGCCATTGTCCAGCTTCACTTAATCATCTGCAAGTGTCAAAACTCTGTCTACAACTTTAACACCTCTTACGCAACCTATACCACCTGAAGAAAGGTGCACTAAGCCATGTTTACAGTGTTGTATTGTATCCACTGTGTCAATCATTAGGGGTCCAGTGACTACAAGTGTACCTCTTACTGTACATGTTGTTTACCTTCCAGAGAAGACTGATTCATACATACTAACATGTAAAGAATGCCATTTTGAACGGTGGGCTGCAAATGAGTCATATAGAATAGAGGGTGGCTGTGATGCTCCTTTGACAGAGTTTTTGATTGTGGCCATCTGCATGAGAAGGTGTGTGCGTGTGTGTGTGTGTGTGTGTGTGAGGACCAAGAGTTATTGTTAGGGGCCTCAGATAACCCCTCACTCAGACCCCTGAATCAGAGGAGGCAGTCACCAGACAAGGGAGCATGTATGATTCATTATGAACGCATCAACGGAGGCAAGGAGGCTGAATCACTGAAAATGGCTATTAGCAATATATTTCACAAGATCTGTAGGCGGTGATAGTACGTGTGTTGCAAGATGTGTGAATGTGCGCATCGGCGATATGTGTATGGGCGTGGATGAAATGTGGATGTATGTGTGCACGTGTATGCGCGTGTCTGTGTGACTCAGGCCTTGACAAGCCCTCCAGATGTTTAACTGTGACATTTAATGCTCCGGGGCAGCAGCAGAAAAAGGGAACCAGATATCCAATAGCCATCGCTTCTGTTGGTGAGGTCAGTTCTTGAAAATAGACTGAACTGTGGGGGCCGCGGACAGACATGGTAACAATAGAGCCTATACATACACTAGAAACACTCAGGGGCGACCACGCAGATACACTCATATACACACACAAAAGATAGTTGTTGTTATGCACATGCATACAGATGTGTGTGCACTAAAAACTCGATCCGATTCTTCTACCACTCTTTCTCTTTCATAATCGATTGTTTATTTGCATCAAGGACAAGAATCTGGCCTTGGAGTTGACAGGCGTATGGCGTGGGCCAGACATTTACACACACACACACACACACACACTCTCTGTCATCCTGAGGAACAATCCCTCTCTTTCTCCCAATCCGGAATCCTCCAAGAACGATCATCCTCCCATGGTGCTGTGCAGCGAGGCCGGGAATCCCAGCTGCACTGTGTCAGGGTGGAAGTATGCTCTCCCAGCCCGTGGAGGAGTGGACACGTATTCCTCTCCATCTCTCTGGTGCATCTCCCATTCCAGGAACATGCAGAACGAGTGCCGGTGATAGTGAACAACAATGGGCATACCGGCGAACACGTGGACAGAACGTACCGAGAATCACTCAAGAAACGTTTCATGGAAGTCAACAGCAGGTGTATGGAAAACAACACCCACGTGTTCGAGTGTTGATGAGAAGCACAGACATTTGGGAGTCTATCAGAATTTTATTGTACTGTTTGTTCTGTCTATCCTGCAGCTGGAGTCACAGCACCCGATGATGGTTTTGTTTTTGAGAGCAGTGGCTCTCTTTGGATGCAGGCCCCTCAAGCGAAGGTCGCCATAACACAAACAACATTGTGGCTTTTTAGACACAGGGAGTGGAACACATGATACGTCTAAACCTTTGTCTGTCTATACCACTCCTCTTTCTCTTGGTAATCCTTTTGTTTGAGCCAGAGTTTCAGTGTCAAATTCCTTCTCATGTTATAAAAACAGGTCCCACTCCTGTCTGGGGATCCACAGATACTTATGTTGTATAGAGCCCCAGGGCAAAGCACCTGTCCCACAGTTGGCAAGGACAGGGGCAGACAAAGTAAGTTTTTTTGCAATAATGCATGCATGGGAATCCTTATTCCACAGGAGTTTGCAATTTTTGGACCAGGCGATAAAGAAAGAGGATGTCAGGTCAATTCCTGAAATTAGACTGAACTGTGGGGGCTGCTGACACACATAACAAAAGAGCCTATACATACACTAGAAACACTAAGGAGCGAGCACAAACACATACTGTACACTCTCTCTCTTTCTCTCTCACACACACACACAGTCATACAGACACTTTACACATGTTTAACACATGTTTACACTCACACACTTTTATTATACCAATAAAAGCTGATCTGATTGCCACATATCATATTTTGTATATATCCAACGATGAAGACACGTCTCTTACTTAAAACTAAAACCTTTTACAGTTGCCATTGATTTCATACACATTCACCCTCACAGGATGACAGAATTGTATGATCAGCAAGTATGGCAGAATCTGAAATCATCTTAGGTCTCTCTGTCACCTCTTTCGCCTCTGCCAAGTCTGACTGTCTGACACCTCAGGCTCATATTGATTGTGAAACCACTGACTGCAGATTAATTATTGCTGACTGAGAGGTGGCAGATTCTGAATCATCCTCTCATAGGAAAAAATGAATTGCTGGTCTTCATTTGTGTTAGCAAAATTGAATTCATTTCATTACATTACAGGCATTTAGCAGACGCTTTTATCCAAAGCGACTTACAATAAGTGCATTCAACATAGGTAGGCACGAGAACTACTAGTCACCAGAAATGGTAAGTGCATTTCCTTCCTAAACAAGCATCTAAGAGCAGAACCAGTGCTAAGGTAAAAGTGCAATAAGTTAGCTACCCACTTTTTGTTTAAAGAAATGAGATAAATAAGCAAATAAATGAGAGCTAGGACAAGTAAGTGAAACAAATAAACAAGTGCTAAGAGGAAGGGTCAGGGTAGTGTTTCTTGAACAGGTGGGTTTTCAGCCTGTGGCGAAAGATGGGCAGAGACTCTGCTGTCCTGACATCAGTGGGGACTTCATTCCACCACTGTGGGGCCAGGACAGAGAAGAGCCGTGACCATGTAGATCGGCCACAGGGGCCTCTGAGTGACGGGGCAACCAGTCGCCTCGAGGCAGCAGAGGGAAGTGGTCGGGCAGGGGTGTAAGACTTGACCACAGCCTGGAGGTAAGAAGGAGCTGTTCCTTTCACTGCCCGATAGGCTAGCACCAGGGTCTTGAACTGGATGTGAGCTGCTACAGGGAGCCAGTGTAGAGAACGGAGAAGGGTAGTAGTGTGGGAGAACTTGGGGCGGTTGAACACCAGACGAGCTGCAGCTTTCTGAACAAG
>OOFE01020577.1:12623-29476 GCA_900323365.1 Monocentris japonica | reverse complement strand
CATATCTCCCAGTAGCGGGTGGGGTTATTGAATATTGTCGGTGGGACACCATTCACAAAGAACTGGTTACAGTTTGTGAATGAACTCACTTCCCCTTGGGAGAGCAAAGGAAACAGTAGCAGAAAAATGACACCAAACATTGTGATGTTGAGGTGGTAGAAGATCTAACGCAGTATCTGTATCCCCTACCAGTGCTGCCTCAATAATGCTGCTGTGTGGGTCTGGAGGGAATCAGTGCCGATTGATATAAGTCCTGGAACCTCCTGTCTTGGAGAGTTTCTCACCCATTTATACCTCTCTCTCTCTACGCATGTTTGATAACAACCAATCATCTTAAACCACAGCAGCTTACCAGCCAATCATAAAACAGCAAAATCATTTGACTATATTTGACAAGTCACTTGCATGGTCATAACTGAGTATATGCCTTTGATAAGTGAAGCCCTTCAAATACTCTGAATGTGATGGTAATGGTCAATTAAAACAATGGTTATGTTGCATGTCAAACTTGTTTTTATTGATTTGCTTATTTATTTTTCTTTGAATGAATCAGAATCTTGATAGAGAATATGGCTTGAATACATATCAAAAATAACATAAAGACAAAGGATCAGTTTGAAAATAGAGTTACCCCTAACACATGCACAAGGTACAAGCTACTCAAGCTACCCCCGTTATTTGCTTGTGCATCGTATGTACAGGCTTTTGTTTTTCAGGAAATGTGATCAGTGATATAAATATCCAAAATGACACCAAAATAGAATATATGTGTAACCTCCCCCGTTCTGTGAGAAAACACACACCCATACACACTAATAAAGGATACCAAATATCAGAACCAACAGCTTACAAACATACTGATGAGTGTAGCCTTCATTGTGGGAATTTGGATGGTGCTCTTGTCCAGAGTGACTTACAATGAGAGCAACAGTAGAATAAGCTTCCTAGATCACCAAACTACAGCTAAGGATAGATGTAGAAGTTATGTTTTGGATTTCATATCCTGCAAGACACACACACACAGTCTTCATGACTTGCAGAATCTCTATCTATGTTTCACAGGAGAGATGATCAGAGGACCAGAGTTTTTCTCCTCTTGTTTAAGGTGTGGACTGAGATATGGGTAGAGCTCCCCAGTGAACGAACACCCGGTGAAAGAATAGATATGAGAACAAGCCTTCACATCATAAAAGGACACGAGGCCTTCCTCATAATCCACAAACACTCCCACCGTCTGAGGTCTCTCTCTCAGGGAAAGGAGAGTTGGTGGGGCTGTCAGGGCTGCATACTGTTTGTCATTGTAGTGCACAGTAACCCAGTAACCGTTGTCCGGGTTCAGGCACAGTTTCCCCTTGCGGTTCGCGTTGCCTCTGGCCACGCCCAGATCCCACCCTGTCTTGTTGCTGACCTCCACCTCCCAGTATGACTTCCCAGAGGTCAACTTGTTGAGACCAAGGACGCTGCCAAAGAGATCGAATCTCTCCGGAGCATCAGGTGCTTCCTGGATCTGGCCTCCGTCTCTCACCTCCTTCCCATCGTCGGACATCATCAGATGTGTGTGCGCGGTGGTCGGGTCCAGCTTTACATCCACTGCAAACCATATATGAAAAATAATTGATGATGAGCTTGACAGTCTATCCATAGTAAGATATTTAGAGAAAACATACAGAGTATATATAATGTACCTGCAAACGTTGTCAGTCTCTGAAGTTCTGTGGAGCAAAACCATAGATCATTGTTAGATGTTAGACCATTTAGGTCCAGCTGTACCAATACTTTTACTACCATTTACCTTCATATTTAATCTCTTACCAGTGGAGGTCAGCTTCTCCAGTTCCTGTTGAATTTGTTCCATCATGGTTGTTGTGATATTTCTCAATGTGCCAAAGGAAAGTGACGTATCAAGAGTTACTGCTGTCCAGTCTCTGCCGTTATCCACATCTGAAAGAGGTGGGTATATCTGAGAGAGAGAGAGAGAGAGAGATCAATCGACAGACAGACCGACTAATGGACAGACAGAAATTAGAGCAAAGGAAAATAATGTCCATTTGTATACTTAAAGCGATAATCTACAACATTTTGATATAAATAAATGTCTGTTTTGCTTCTCTGTGTGGCCAATTGATAGCTGCCGTGGCTGAACAGAGAAAGAAAAGAGCGCCACCTACAGGGACTCAAACTTCATCAATAGGAAATTCAAGGAAAAAGGCGTCACGCTACTGGACACACTGTTTGATTGACAGGTGATCTCTGGGAAGTGCAGTGCAGAAACACCACAGCAATGAGCACTGAGAGACAAAGATGTCACCAAAATCCCAAAAGCGTGAATTTTGCGGAATGCCACTTTATTTGGAGTATTTGGAGTATGACTAGTAAGTAAACACTCACATGGGTTTTCATTTTTCCTCTTACCTGCAGAAAATGGATATGATCCTCCAGAGTCGACATGAGATCCAGCTCAGAGACAGTCTTCTTCAGCTCGCTGATCTCTCCTTGCAGCTCCTCGGTCAGATCATTTGCCTCATTCTCCAAATCGCGTCTCCTGTCCGTCAGAGGCTCACGAGCTTTCGCCTGAGCTTCCTCCGCAGCGTTAATCACAGCCGTAAACGCAGCATCGATCTCCCACCACTCATTGTCCAGTTGGTCCTAAAAATGTGGGGAAAATCCTGCATTGTTCAACTGGTTGATGTCTTTATTTATTGAAGTGCAGTCACATTATATTGAACATATGCTGCTACTTAAATGCCATGGCGTTGAAAAAGACTCGCTCTGGCCTCTGTCTTGACTTGGACTTGGCCTCCTGGTCTTGGTTTTGTCAGTCCAATCAGGATTTGTACGATCTCATGATCTCAGTACATCTCTCATGGAGTTTACCTGACAGGCCTTCAGAGATGCATGGATCTCCTCCACCTTCTGCTCTCTCTTCTTGATTTTCTGCTGAAAGTTTTTCTTGGTGTTGTCAAGCTCAGCCTGTGGCACACAAACATACAAGTCAATATAGCATGATGACAATCCACATCAATAAAACTGCCTTCATCAGGTTGCTGTCCATCTAACAATAGTTCAGTTTTTGTCTATCCAGCTTTATGGATACTAATTGCAACTCTTTTGGGTCTGTAACTAATATTTAACTAATATACTGTAATCCATTAAAAAACTGGTCTCACATGACCTCCCATATATAACCTCACCTTCTTCATAGCCCACTCCATCTCCATGGAGACGACCTCCTGACCTTCCTCCATGCAGAGTGCGCAAATGCACCTCTGCTGTGTCCTGCTGTACAACTCCAGGGGGCGCCCATGAGTCAGGCAGGCCCTCTCGTCCAAGTTCTCCACGGGCTCCACCAACCTGTGGCCCTTCAGCCTTTTGCTTGAAGAATGGACCTCCAGGTGGATTGAACAATATGAGGCAAGGCATACAAGGCAGGACTTCTTAGCCGTATATTTTTTTTCGGTGCAAATGTCGCAGGCCACCTCGCCGGGCTTCACAGTGTACTCGTCGACCTGTGGCACTCGGGTCTTTTTCAGCTCCTGGACGAGGCTCTTCAAGATGATGCTCACCTCCAGGGCTTTCCTCACAAGCTGCTTGCACAGAGGGCACTGCAGGTCATTGTATTTGATGTTGCATTCCAGGCAGGACTTGCAGAAGGAGTGGCCACAGGCTGTGGTGACGGGCTCCTCAAATATATCCAGGCAGATGGAGCAGGTTAGCTGCTGCTTCAGTGAGACAGGCACGCTGGGCGACACAGGAGAGGAGGCCATGTCTGGTTGATTAGAGATGTCATATGAGGTTTCAGTTTCAGATGATTTTGTTGCAGATTTTGTTAAATTGGAGCAAATCAAAGACGTTGATTGATGTTTGTCCTCAAATGTTATAAACTATGATCTTTTAAACTGTATTTCTACTTGTGTACTGTTTTACTTTTTAACTTGGCACTGACAGGGAATAGTTACAATACTTGCTCGCTCTCTGTGGGTCATAATTTCATAAAGCTCATTCCTGCTTTCGAAGTCTTTCTAGATTTGGTTCAATTCTAAAAAGCAAATGACAAAGCTGTATTATTATTACAGTATTTTGCATCATGATATATTAACCTGTTTTCTTTGACATTTCCATTGGATATCTGCTGCGGTAGAGACTAAAGAAGTCAGATCTGTCAATGTTGTTGCAATACCTACTGGTCGCCAGTAGAGGTCAATAAAGGTCATAGATTATTTAATGCCTAGGTAAGGTGTAACCAGTTTACACACCCACTGGATAAATCAGTCTTGGGCGCTGTATGTACTCACTCGGACTGGTCATCAAGACTGAGACAGAAGGAACCACAAACATTAAATATGTTACATAACCCTCAGATCCTCTTACACTGTTATATATCATCAACCTATCTGTGATGTTCAAAGCATTCCAGGCGTTATTTTGTGCTGTAATTAACCTTTTGGTGTATCAACTTTCCCCCAACCTGCCCCGTCTACTTTTACATCAGTTAGTGAATTCCTACATTTCCCAGAATGCCTTTTGACAACCCGCAGAGAACGTGCCTGGACTTGCTGTATCCAGCTGGGTTTTCGTGTAGGCAAGAGAGAGAGAGTTTCCAGTTGTACCCCTTACACAAACCACAACCTGTCTTGTGGCTGCATTGCATTATGGTCTATTGAGCTATTTTATAACAGCCTTCAAGTGTTTGATTGGATTTTCATGTCATAAAGTTCCATTCTGTTCAACCGCAGACCATCACATTGGAGTTTTGGAGCAGCATCTTTAATGGCAGAAACTCAATTTTCTTATTTAATTATCCTTTTGCAAGACCAAATGGAAATTGTCCAAATGCAAGACATGTGATCGTATACACATAGAGTATGATCTTAATACGATATATAGAATATAATGTTGCCATTACCTTACGGCTGTTGAGATGCTCCTTACACACAGCTCCTCAGATTTTCCTCTCTCTCTCCTCTCTCTCTCTCTCTCTGTCTCTCTCTTTCGCAATGAGTGTCCTATCCCAGTTCTTCCTTGTTGTCTGTTAAGTTTCATTTCTCCTGAAAAGCTCTGCGAGTCACTTCCTTGTCTGCACGAGGTCGGTCTGCACCACAAATTATGTGGGAGTGTTTCTACAGTATGTCCATGGGTGGGTTTGCATTTTGAACAAGATCACACAAAGCACATACTAGACCTGCCAAGAGGCCAAGCTAAGCCTGCTTGACTGGCAAACTGAGAGTGAATGACAGCCTTGATTTTCACTTTTGAGGTAACAGCATAACTCTGACAGGAGTTGCTATCACTGCTATACTATATGTTTTAATGCATTTGTTTTCATATCATCTGTTCAACAGAATGACATATTGTAGTCATCTGGTCTAAAAAAGAAACAAAAAACATGACCCAGTCCTAATCCTAATTTATTGGCAGTTCTAGGAAATTCCTGGAATTACTTGAAGTTCTTGAAGTTTCAGTGTTACCTCATAATTTTACACACTGTGTCTAATGCTAGGCAAGTCATTGTTAGTATTTTGTTTGTTTACGTATTACATGCTTGTTGTGAAATACTGAACAACAACAAAAGAATATATTGTAATATATCCTACAGGCAATACATTTACATCAATGCTGTCAATTGGTAGATCAGACATGCCAGTCCCTGAGGCTGTCACTGTGGGTTTTATTTTGTTTCATTTATTTCAAAATAAAAGAGAAACTGGTTGAAGGCACTATTGTGTTTGTACTTATTCTGAAATAAAACTTCACCATTAAAGTAAATACATGATTTCATGGATATTCTGTTGATCTATCAAATCTATCCCATGAGTCCTGTGGTACAGACTGTAGGAAGTGGAGGTTGTCCTCAGTGTGCGAGAGCTGCTCTAGCTCAGTGATTCTGCTCTGTAGCTCAGTGATTTCCTGCTCCAGCTGTTTGATGAGTGTCCGTGCCTCGCTCTGATTTTCTCCAGTTCCTTCTCTGAGGTCCGCAGAGAGCTTGATGCTCTCAACTTGACCCAGTCGCTCCTCAATCACCTGCTGAAGTTTCATCCTCCTCATTTTTAATTTCACCTGTGGAAAAAAACGACATTAAGTACGTGTGCCACAGCATGTGCCACTGCCTTGTCAAAGCGCCCATGCTGACATTATTACTAGAAAGGTGCTCCATGTGGCATTTTAAACATAAATACATCGTTGTCAAATTAATGGTGATACCTTACCGTAAACAGATGAGACCATGGTTGAGCTGATTGGTCGCCTCTGTCTCACTCCAGTGGTATTGTTAGTGCTAGTGTTTCTCAAAATAAAGACCACATTTCCCATGAACCCCTTTGCTTCCTGCAAAGAGGATGTTGCTACCCGTCCCCCCCTGCCCCTCCCTGGCGTCGCTCCACTTATGTTTGTTTTCTCTTTGTCATTACTGAAGAGGATACTCATGTTCTGAGTGCCTGCCTTTAACTCCTCCCACCATCTGCAGTTGCAATAAACTGAAAGATTTAGCTCGGTTTGCACTGGAAGAACAGCGCCCCCTTCTTGTTTTGTACCATAAAGCAAGCAGTGTAAATGTCAGCAGAGGCTTCCAGTCTTTACAGTAATTATATGAATGTCTCAAAATGAATGTGGTGATGATTTATTGATGTTAAAATGCTGCACAGAGCACCTTTAAATTTCATTAATGTTACAAAGTACAAAGTGTGGGGTGATGAAATCAATGGGTATGAAAAGTACCCCATTGACGTTGTATTGCTCGTGCTACACTACAATAAATGAACTCCAGTGTGTCTGCACGTGCTGCTGATTCGACTTTACCTTCTTCCTTGCTGCTTCCTTAGCGATACAAACAATGCGATGGCCCCTGTGGTCTGTCTGGGCACACAAGGCACAAATACATGTTTGATCACTCCTGCAGAACCTGTCTAATCGCTTCCCATGCAGTCTGCACACAGAGTCCTCCAGGTTCTTCAGCACACTGATCAGATGATGGCGCCCGAGAATTGCATCCCGGTAATGGGGCTCCAGATGAGTGTCACAGTAGGAGGCCAGACACACCAGGCAGGACTTAACCGCTCGATGCTTTGCCGGGCAAACATCGCAAGGCACCTCTCCGGCTCTTAAAGGGACGGTTGCGTCCTCAGCCAGGGCACCAGCATGTAGCGTTCGGTCCATTTTGAGTTGTGGCCTGGTGGGAAATGAGGCCTTGCAGAGGGGGCACTGGCAGGCCCCGTGGTGCCGCCAGTACTCACCGATACAGCCCAGGCAGAAGCAGTGTCCACACGGGAGGGAAACAGGGCTGGTGAATTCATCCAGACAGATGCAGCACTTGGGAAGCTCTGACATCAGGTCAAGATTTTGCGATTGTCTATGTGTGTGTGTGTGTGTGTGTGTGTGTGTGTGTGTGTGTGTGTGTGGTTTGGCCTGGTTTTAGCTTTCGCAGATTTCCATGACCATGTGATGCACTGTTCCACTGATTGCTAAAATATCTGGAACGAAAACAAGGACTTTAGTTTTAGTACAGACTAATACAGATATCCCTGATTTACAGCCAATGAGCTTCATTTAAAGGACTGACACTGACTGTTTGGGAAACTTATCCTTAATGTGACAAAGGACTGGCAAAAAAACAACAAAAAAATTACTCTGGATTAATAAAAGGGCATGTTAGCATGTGCACAGGACAGAGATCCCAAAACCTCAGTGTAGTCCTTTAAGTCTGATCAAAAAAAGGTGGTCTGTTGATGTTTGAATGTGCTGTTTGAACAGTCAGAAGCAACGTTGTGCTGAAGAATATAAAATGTCAGTTACTGGAAGCAATTTATGCTTTGAGATTAGCCACAAGTTTAGTTTCAACATCCTGAGTGAATGAAATTGAAACGCTTTTTTTGATTCAACCAAGACGTGTTGAAATTAGATAGCAGAGTTGAGAAATGAACGTATGGCAGCCCACAATGTACACCGCAGACAAAAGTAGATTGTACTTGAACGTCAACATACGTGAGTCAACACTGCTACTTGACAAAAAACTACTGCAACAATCAACACGTTTTTTAAATGCAGAAAACAAAACATTAGAATAGAAATAATCAGTTCACTCGCCGTTCTTGAGTAAAGTCCAGCTTGTCTCTTTTGTGTCTCTATCAGTGTTCGGTAAACTGGCGCTCATATTGGTCCCTTCTACCTCTATGGGTCTGGACACACCTACCGCTGCTGGGAAAGAGGCGACGCTGGTGGACTATTGGACTATGTAACCTTCAGCCATTTCCTCCATGCTCATAGACTCATACACCTGGAGAAGCAGGTGTCGTTCCTTTTAACAATTCAGTTTGATCTGAAGCATGAAGATGAACACAAAACCACTCACAATATATTTATTCCTTATCCAACCTTTATTTTGATGGTGAAATTGTATAAATGGTCAAAAAGTAAGATAAAAGATATCAAAAAAAAGATATAAAAAAGATAAACAAAGGTATTAAAAGATAAAAAAAAAGATATTAAAAGACTTTTCTACTTTTATGAGAATCCTTCATCCGTTAAATCAAAATGATCAGCTGTGCAGAGTTGTACCTTCTCATGTAAAAATAACATTGATAACATTTGTGTGTGAATGATTCACTGTAGAATTGGGAGAGAACAGGTTGATAATCAATCTCATATTTCAGCCTTTTTTTTGTAATTTTTTTCCTAAATCCTTCAAATTAAAGTAAAAACAGAAATGATGAAAATTGGAGTTGTTGAAAACGTTTTGCAGTTATTTTTTAGCGTCAGAGGAATGGTGTAAGTGAGCGAGGAGAAACGATAAATCTACCATAGAGGTGATAACCAAAGGCTCTGATTTTTTGCTGTTGCTGTATACGTAAAAGTAGGGGAACAGTTTTTCGGTGAAAGATTCTCCTCTGAAAGAGTAAATATGTGACTTTTCATCCACGTCATAGAAAGAGACCCGGCCCTCCTCGTAGTCCACATAAACTCCTACGTTTCTTGGCCTTGGATTCAGGTAGAGGGGTGTGTAGGGAGAGCAGTGAACAGTGTAATCAAAGCCACTCTTTCCCAGGGCGTAGAACCCGTTTTCTCTTTTCACGGTGAGCTCTCCCTTCCTGGTCACTGTTTCCTTGGCCACTCCAACATCCCAGTTGTTCTTCAGGCCCACCCGGACTTCCCAGTAATGGCGCCCAGAGCTGAAGCCCTTCATCCCTAAAACCATGGGATGGGTGTCGAACCTCTGCGGGTTGTCAGACACCACGTTGGCAGTTTTTGAGTGTTTCACACGTTTCCCGCCATCAGACAGAATAAGATAGCGATTAGCAGTGCTGGGGTCCAGGGTGACTGACTCTGAGAAACAAGACGGTTTGTCAAAACACAACTCCCATTTTCAGTTACAATGATATTTAAAGGCATTCATCTCACCTTTGAACTCTCTCATTCTCTTCAGTTCTGTAAGCACAACAACGCAGTTACTGGTAAGTTAGTGGACTGTAACATTTTACTGAGAAAGCAGATGCATCAGACGCTCACCCGTGTTTGTCAGCGTTTCCAGTTCTCTTTGAAAAGCGCACACAAGATGAGACACAGCTCTCCTCACCGTGTCCACACACACATCGGAGTAAACCCTGATCTGAGACCAGTCCTTGGTAGCTGGCTGTGTGCAAAGGGTCTGGAATGTCTGAGATGATTCACAAACACATAAACGTGAATGGCAGATAGATAGATAGATAGATAGATAGATAGATAGATAGAAGTGTTGATGACTGACTTGCAGGAGGTGAAGGTGGTCCTCAGTTTGTGAAAGCAGCTCCAGCTCCGAGTGTCTCCTCCGCAGTTCAGCGATTTCCTGCTCCAGCTCTTGAATCATGGCGTCTGCTTCGCTTTGTGAGCCCCTCAGCTTCTCCTCCATAGACGACCTCAGCTTTGTCTGCGTCAACTGAACACGACTCACCAGAGCAGTGAAGAGCTGATTGCTGCCCTCCATCTCTTCATTTGTTTTCTCCTATAATACATATACAAAACAATACAATACAAAACAATGGGGTAGTGGATTAAAAGTGTTTTCCCAGTACTCACTCTGCTCATCTCAGACGCCTGCCTGATTTCCTCTATCTTTTCCATTTTCTCCTCAATCATCATTTGGATCTCTTCTTTTTTGCACTCAACCTTTTCCTATGGATAGAAAATACACAATTTCACAATTAATAGAATTTCTCTATACCTCATTTGAGGCCCACCCACAAGCCCACCTCCACCTCCACCATCTCCACCTGCACATTTCTTGTTTTTGCCATGCAATGATGAAAAATGAACTAATATCATGCCTTCTGTTGAGCCCCTTCTTCCTCAACAGGCACCGCGTCGTGGTTTCTGTGGTCTGTCTCCGTGCACAACACACAGACGCACATCTGTTCGTCTCTACAGAAAAGCTCCAGGAATCTCTCGTGTTTCTGACACACCCTCCCCTCCAGGTTGTCCACTGGGTCGATCAGCTTATGTCTCCTCAGGGAGGGAACCCTCTGGTGAGGCTCCAGGTGGGCTTGGCAGTACGAGGTCAGACACACCAGGCAGGATTTTAGAGCCTTGAACTTTCTTCCTGTGCAAAGATCACACGTCACCTGCCCATTTGTAGCAAAGCAATCTGGTCCATCAAGTCTCCTCCTCTTTATTTGCACTGAAATCTCCTCCATGACCGTGTTTGTGCAGACCTCAGGCCTTGCGTAGAATCTTTTCTTACATTTCGGGCACTGGCATAACTCGCTGTTGTCCCAGTGCTCGCTGATGCAGGCCTTACAGAAGTTGTGTCCGCAGGGCGTGGTGACTGGGTCGCTGAAGACATTCAGACAGATCGAACACTGGAACTGCTCCTCCGGCAGAAAGCCGGGAATACTAGAGGATGACATTTCTATAAGAGGAAATGTGATTTGAATGAATGTTTCTGGTCTCTGAAGGCTTTTACAGTATGTTGAGAGGACTGATATGTTGTAACCTCACACTTCTACAGCACACACTGAATATAAACACTAATACTGAACTTATATGGCAAAATGTTATATGAACAGTCAACTTTTGAATCAAGCCTTTATTATTAACAATGTGAATGCTGACGCCGCCCTGTGACTCACCTTCCATGAATCAGCTTGCAGATCTTTTTTCCAGCATCCCATTCACAGACACATTGTTCTGTATTTTGCGAAAAGGTTTAAAAAACGGAAAGACGGCTGACTCTCGACAGCTCCTCTGTGGTGTTTGGAGGTTTTCCTACCTGTCTTACACATACACAAGAACCTCTGCAGTAACTACAGCACCACAAACAAGTCAACTCTCAGATGGGAATGGATAAACACTATTTCTGAGAAGTTGGGCCGGTCACAATTCTTGAGTGGGTGTGGTCAAGTGACATCATTTTGCTGAATAGAAACCTACAGCATTTTCCATTTTTAGAGTCCATCCATCCAACTTGACTTCAATACTCCCAAAGTAAACCAGACATTCTTAAATCGGGAACCTTTGAGACAATATTTATTGTTGTAAACTATGAACACACTTTAAAAAGACAAAATTAAATGAACATGGAAACAATAAACCAGAGGATCAAAAAGTATACTGCATTTCATCCTTCACTTTTCCAATTCTAATTCAGTAAAATGTCATGCATTCAAGGCTTTGTAATACTGTAATACTTACATCATTGCAAATACACATAAAAATAACAAGACATGTAGTCTTTCATGAAAATAAGTTAAAAAGGGTTTGCACAAAATAGCTTTTATTCTCACAAGGACTTTCCAATTTTTTTCAGTCTTCTCCTTAGCTTTGCTGGATCAGGGTCTTCTCGTTGACAGGACAGATCACCATGGTATCAGAGGCTTTGTCGCAGCAGTACAGGTAAAAGAAGGGTAAGATCTTCTCCGTGAACCTATCCTTGAAAGTGTAAATGTGGGTCTGAGCCCTCGCGTCATAAAACGACACTTGCCCCTCCTCGTAGTCCACGTAGACACCCACCCGTGTGGGCTTGGGGTCAAGGGTCAGCAGTAACGGCGGGGACGTCGACATCCGGTATTCCTGGCCTTTCTTCATGGCCAGAGCCCAATAGCCGTGGGAGGTGCTGACCGAGATCCTCCCCTTTCTGTTGACAGAGGATTTAGCCACACCCAGGTACCAGTCGTCCTTGTCTCCCACCTTGACCTCCCAGTAATGCCTCCCCGAGGTGAAGCCCTCACGGCACAGGACGATAACCACGGTGTCAAAGCGTTCAGGGTGGTCTGGGAGGTCCTGCCACGCCCCCAGGTGCCTCACCTGACGTCTGTCCTGAGAAAGCTGCAACCACGGGTTTGCTGTGTCAGGATCCAGAGTTAAATCCACTAGGATAGAAAGTGGAGAAAGATACAAGAAAGATCAGAGAGTTTGTGAGGGTTACTAGATATTAGAAGTTGCGTGAGTTCTTCCATATTTGTAAAAAGGTGAAAGGTTGAAAGAGAGTGATGGATGCCAATGCACCTTACCTGTGTATTTCAGAATCTTTTTGATCTCTGTAAAATCAAAGGGCAAAAATAGCCTTAGGCATGCCAAGTTCAGCTTGAGGCTCTCAATTTGATGTCAAAATGAAATTCAAAAATGGGACTGTTTAGGGAAATCCTACCACTTTCAGCCAGTTTGTTTATCATTTCGTTTAATGTTGTCTCCAGTTTGGACACAGCTCTCCTGATGATGCCAACACACATGTCAGTGGGAACCTTGGTCCCAGACCAGTCTTTGACAGATGGAGGGATGCTAAGGGCTGGGAAACTCTACAGAGAGATATGGCACAATAATGAAGTAGAAATGAGTTCAATCCAAGTTGAGATATCTACAATTTGAATGAGCATGAGCCCCCTTACCTACAGAATAGTAACATTTTTCATCTGTATTTTATACATATTAAGCAATAAACCTTTTTTTCTAAAATGCATATACAGTGTTTTGAATGAACCCTTCAAATCTCATTTAAAATTATTTTTCATATTAATAACAATCCATCTTAAAGATGTTACAGTAATTATACCAAGATTAACTTGACAATGATGTACTGATGCTTCTGAACTATTTTTAGGACACAAAGCTCCAAATATATAACCTATAGCAACTTTGTACAAAAGTGACACCCAACTTTGCTCATCGTAACAGAATGCTCTCTCACCTGTAGGAAGTGGATGTGGTCGGTGCGCGCCACGTTCTCCAGGTCGGTGTTCCTCCTGTTCAGCTCAGTGATTTCCTGCTCCAGTTGAGCGATGAGGCCCTGGGCCCAACTCTCCGTCTGCCTCTGCTTCTCCTCCACGGCCAACACCAGTTCAGCCTGGGTCCTCTGGATGGAGCGCACCAGCTCCGAAAATACCTGCATGCTGTCGTCGATCTCTCTCTGGGCACTCGCCTGGAATTGGAGCGTGACAGCCATAGATGTCAGGTGAACTTCATTTGTTTTGAAGCTTCATTATTTCTGACTGATTGATTGATTCAGTCATTCATTCATTCAGGCATAGAGGCTGAACGATATACTGTAGAAAGCAATTGTAAAAACATATTTTTTCTCTCTTGCCACTTGACTGGGATGAGACAATCCGTAACATTAGTGATGATGATGATCACTGGCAATGCTACGGTGATTTGTCTCATGTTATTTAGGATTCACAGCATTCTGAATCACATTTTTGGTATAAGCTCTTTCTATGCTTCTTCGTGAATATCCCTGTGTCCATGGATAAATAACATCAGAATCTTTCCATGGAAACACAACGTACACCATCAATGTGTATTAGCATGCTATGCAGCACACACAGACTGGCATACTGTGTGACAATTGACGGTTTGATCCCGCGAGGACTCACTTTGTTGAGCTCCACAGAGTGTTTGATCTCCTCCACCTTCTCCAGTCTTTCCTGGATCATCTGCTGGACGTCTATTTCTGTCCTCTTCAGCAGCGCCTGCACAACATGAATCAAGGAAGTTCAGAATTCAGGTCGATGACAAGTGTACACTTGTTAACTGGGTAAGAACACCTGCTTGGAACTTCACGTTTACAATCGAAAAAGAGTATTTGTAAGGCATTTTTGCTATACTGGATAGTATTACACAGTAGACATAGGCACAATAAAGAGAAAAAGACTTGTGATGCAGGTCATGGGTCAGCTTGACATGAGTACATGTTGTGCAGCCAGGCCCTCTAGAAATGAAAAATGATCTTTGTGGCAGATTGAAGTTTTAGATATACAAACATTTCTTGGAGACAGAGCTGCTCTGGAGGCAGAAATAATCTCATTGGTTGAGCTAAACCTCAATGGGCGGAGCCAAAGAACCATAGTTAGCTAACAGGCAAACTTGGATGGCAAAGAGGGAACTCTGGTCAAAATATAAGTGAAATTATCAATGTTAAGACCATGGCATTCATGATTCATGATCAGCTAACTAAGCTAAGTGATAGGCTAGTTTGAACTTGGAAAGTCAGCTAGGCTAACTAGCAAACCCAGATAACAAGTCTCTCTAGATTGCATTTTTTCAGTTAGTAGCAGTTAGTAGCCAGGCTAGGCTTCATAATATTAGCTAGCACCTCTTTCTGCCTCCAGAGCAGCTCTGCCTCCAACAAATGTATAACTAAAACTCCAACCTGCATATTTGTGAGTAGAAGCCATTAAATCCCCCTCACCTTTTTCTCTGTCCATTCCCTCTCTACAGGGACAGTGTAGTGAGCCCTGTGGTCCGTCTCAGTGCATAGTACACACACACAGGTTTGATCCTTTTTACAGAACAGCTCCAGGAGCCTTTCGTGCTTCGGGCACATCCTGTCCTCCATGTTGGCAACAGGCTCCATCAGCTTGTGCTTAGTGAACCGAGCGGTGTGGGACTTGAGATGCTCCTCGCAGTAGGAGGTCAGACACACCAGGCAGGACTTGACTGCTTTCGGCCTGTCTTCCCCCAAGCACACGTCACAGAGAACCTCCTCCCAGGGGCTGTGGAGTGGAGAGGGTGGGGGAGAAGAAGGAGGAGGTGGAGGTGAGGTTTGGGGAGCTGGAGGTGGCGGAATTTGTGGCGAGGGTGGGGGTGATGTTTGGAGCAGTGGTGGTGTTGACCCCTGAGATATGGCTGAGGGTGACATTGCAAACACTGGAAGTGGAAACACTGGGGGTGATGGTGGAGGAGAGGTTTTGGAAGGAGATACCAACGGTGGTAATTCCTCTTGCAGACCCATGAATGGCTGCTTCTCTGCTGGTTTCTCCTTTGACCCGTCTTTCTTTCTTCTCTCCTCTTCCTGCTTTTGTTTCAGCTCCTCCAGAAGCTGCTCCTTCTGGTTTTTCTCCAGAAGCCTCTCCTCATCCTCCTTTTTCCGTCTCTCCATGGTCCACTTCTTCTCTTTCTCCGCTTTTGCCTGCTCCTCCTCCTTGTTCACCTTTACCTCCTGCTGTTGCTCCGTTCTTCTAACCCTGATCTCCTTGAATTGCTCAGCGATTTCCCTCAGAACTGTGTTGACGCTAATATCAGGCCTTTTGTAGAAGGACTTCTTGCACATAGGGCACTGATACAAAGGGCTGGTCTTCCAGTATCCGAGGATGCAGCTCTGGCAGAAGTTGTGTCCGCAGGGGATGGACACGGGGTTGGTGAAGACGTCAAGACAGATGGAGCAGTGCACCTGCTCTTCAGAAAGGTTCCCAGTAGAGGCCATTCCTACACGGCGGAGAGGCAGCGTCATTTTCTGCACAATCAACCCGCCTTTGGACGGGTCATCAAACCTGCTGTGATATCGAGGTCGCTAGGGTTAGATGGCGTTTAGTTTGGGTCCCCTGCATGCAGAACTACTAAGCAAAGTATAATGGGCCTCATTTATAAATCCAAACACAAGTTACATTGATTTTTACAATTTATTGTGATATATTAAAAACCTGAACTAATGTATACCCTTTTTTTTTATCAGTCTCTGAAATGATTGTATGATCAGGTCTTTTTATAAATGAGCCTCAATGAGTATTGTCTGATCTTGGAGGTTTTTTTTTCTTTTTTTATGACATTGTCCTTAATGAAAGGGTCACTTCCAGTTTCAACCTCCAGGTCAAGTAGCTAAAGTGATTTTGTCTTTGCTTTTTAATAAACAGATTGCACCTGTGACTATAATTGTACCAAATATATTGTGCTAGTTTCATTAGCGTACACACTGTCAGCATGTCGGTGGAGCTGTGAGTATGTGTCTGCTTTTTAATACGAGTAGAGCAAGAGAGAGAGAGAGAAAGAGAGAGAGAGAGAGAGAGAGACATCATGAATACATGGCCAGGAAAAGGCCTCGCTATTCATGGCAGGCCAGATTAACATCTCTCCAAAAATACTGTTGCAGCCACTGACTCATGTTGCAGTGCTTCCCTCTTCTAAACAAGAACATGTTCTGTCTTATTTCAAGGCATTTAATCACCCCAACGCCTCAACAGAGATAAACTGTTACAGCTGTGATCAAAGTCTGATGGAGAGCGGTTGTTTCTTGAAATGTCGCCTTACTCGGTGCTTATAAATTGGCTGCAACGGAAGCCTCAGCGGGGATGGACTGTACTTCAAAGCTGTTTACACTCTGATCTATCCCTTTACTGTAAAAAATGAAACAGCGTTTGAACAGAGCAAAAGGGAGAGAGATCTTTTTTAAAACCACACACATAGCTACCAGCTCCAACCAGCCATACACTATTTAAAAAAATAAAAAAAAGAGAAGTACTGCGCAGAAATCCAGAGAGAACCAACCCAGAAAGAGAAAGCAATGAGGGAAAAGTAAGAGACATGGGGACACTCACCAGGGAGCAGCTGCTTCACAGTCTCTTCTGTGCACTGTGACACATGAGACAGGCTGAAACTGCCACCACCAAACCTGTCTAAGACCC
>OOFE01020577.1:0-12602 GCA_900323365.1 Monocentris japonica | reverse complement strand
CCCCCCCACACACACACACACACACACCTCAGACCCAAAATATACCCCCCTCCCTCTCCTTTTACCCCAGATACAAATTTACACTCCCCTGGCCTGGCCCTCCGAGCTCCAGGGAATGCATTTAACCCTTCAGAGTACGAGCATGTCTGTCCAGGCGGCTGGGGTTTACGATAACAGGACAGTTCAGATAGTCAGGTAAGTCACAGAGAAATGTACTTTCAAATACTGTGATTGTCAGATTTTTCCATCAGTCTTTGTCTTTCATATGTGGTAAACTCCACCCATCTGGCACCTCACCAGGTTAAAATATCCATGATAAAGTAGTCATCCCACCCAGCCTCCCTCCACTCACACTTTTTAATTCTTCTCATCATTACTATGAGCAGGGTGGGTTAGTGATTAGGGACACTGTCCTTCAACTGGGCCTGGGTTCAAGCCCCGTAAGCATCCTTAAAGAAGATACTGAATCCCTACCAGCTCCAGGTTTCTGACCCTGCACCTGTGGATGGGAGCAAGCAAAAAGATGAAATAATTCACCTTCAGGGGTTCAATAAATTAACACAAAACATCCTGCAAGTGACTTATTGATAAACATCTTTATTGAACAGAAAAAAAATTACATTTCATGTACAAATACAATAGTTCCAATCTTCGGTCAATGTTTAACCATTTTAAAAGGCTCATTTGTGATTGGTTCAACTCATCTGGCCCAGTGGAACCAATTTCAAAGCCTTACGTGCAAATATCTCTGTTTGGCTCTCCAGACACGCCCAATCAATCCCTCTGGAAATTAAATGTACATTTATTACTTGTAAAAGAGTTTAGTGCCTTACTCTATCAACACAGTAAGGAAAAGTGCCAGACGTATGACTCAAACATGCATCCCATAACCGTCTCCTTAACATGTCTAGACCAGGGCTTGGTCCTCCAAATGGTTCCACAGAGTGATATTCTATTTGGTCGTTTTTGAGGCAATTGAATTATATTTGAGGAGCAATTTTGAGATAGTTGTCTTACTGCAAGGCATTTTAACAAACACAATGATAACATAAGACTAGACAAAGAAAACGATGCCCACTTTAATCTCCAAATGACCAATATGCAATTACATTTTTGACCCATGTTACATTTGTGGCTCTTATCACTCTATAGTAAAATAATTGAGCACCCTTGAGCTAAACAGTCATTTGGTAAAAGAATGTTTGTTTTCATTGTACTGCTTTGAAACAGGTCAGTTAAGATTTGACCTTCTCTAAATGTTAAGTGTTTTTCCAGAAAAAAACAGCTAGCAGGAACCAAACAGTTTTTGGCTGTCAATCATAGATAATCTGACCTATGATTTAGCTGCATGAGCACAGAAGGAGGTGGGTCCAAGTTACAATTGGCAGTGAACAAACCGTGAATGATCAACTGAATGAATGGCGTTGATGGGGCCTGTATTTGCTTTCCTTTGTTACTCTGCACTGCAAAAAAAGGAAAGCCAAAAAAAGTCTTTTGTAATAAGTTGTTTAATTTTGCATTCAGTCGTAAAACCAGGTTTTACTTAAAGCAAGTTTATAAATATACCAATAGGGTGAGATCATTTCATTGGTTTCCAATCCAACTACACTCACTTTTTTATTATATTGGCATTTATTTGAATAAAGTGAAAGTTCTTTGGTAACAAGTGAAATTATCTGGATGTGAAACTTGGAACTCACTTCTGACTTGTTTAAAATCATATTCTAAGACTGAACACAAGATCAAATCACCCGTTCCAAAATGAAAACTTCTTTGCAGTGTACAGCACTTTGCGACACGTTTTGCCTTATAAATAAATGTAACCTGAATGAATTGCTTTTGGCTGGCTGTGCGTCTCAGGTGTGTTTGACGTGGCTTATGGTGAGCGAGGCGGAGTTCTTCCCTTCCTGGCTGAGACAGGGGCTGAAGATGGGGTACAGGCTCTCGTTGAAGGTGTCAATGAAGGTGTAGAGGTGCAGACGCTCCTTTACATCATAGAAAGAAACCTGGCCTCCTTCATAATCCAGGAAGATTCCCACTTTATTGGGTTGCGACGGCAGCAAGAGGGACAGGCGGGCCGACGCCAGGGCCTTGATCTCCCCGTTCTTCAGCCACAGGCACCAGTACCCCCCCTCGGGACTCAGCTTGATCTCACCCTTCCGGTGGGCGGAGGCACGGACCACACCAAGAGTCCAGGCCGTCTTGCGCCCCACCTCCACCTCCCAGTAGTGACGTCCAGAGGTGAGGCCCTCTCGCCCCAGGACAAAGAGGGCGGGGCTGAAGCGCTTTGGACCGTCAGATTGGGATGTCTTACGCTCCTCATACTTCACCTGGCGACCGTCGTCAGACAGAACCAGGTTCCTCTGGGCTGTGCTTGGGTCCAAGAACACCTCACCTGGACAGAATAACCGATTGAGAGAAGTGTTACTACCATTTATCATGAGAAGATTATTAGAGTATGCCCTTACAACAAACCATGGCCTGAACTGCTTGATGAAACAGAGAGACTTCTAAAAGCAGGAAGCAACACACATGAAAATCAGCCCCCTTCAACGGTCCTTTATGGGACTGCAAAGCTGCTAAGGTTAAAATGGACCATTTCTTCATAGAGAACAGAATAAAGAAAGCTTTCTTGGACTTCTAGATAATCACAAGCCCACAAAGTTCAACATGATAGTAAAGAATGTGGAACCCTAGTTCAGTCTGTAATTTCAACTCTATTTAGGGGACTTTTTTTCACCTCAAACAAATGCTGTCCAATGGGCTTCAATAGCCTGGTTTCCAGAATCAGGGCAAACTGTCACCAAATTTCACTGTAAATAAAGTTGTGAAGCCTTTGGAACCTGCTGCTTGGTGATAATGCTTTTGATCATGTGATATAATCAGAATTGGCTGCATGCCCCTGGCTTGGGCAAGCATGTCTGTGCTGTAAAGAAGTGGCTTTTGTGTCTCTGTGAACTTCAGTGCTGCCATCCTGTGGACGGTGGCGGAACTGTACATACTAAACATATTGTGAATGATTGCCAAATACTGCTGCTCTCTTGTAAAAGGTCTCATGACACTCTGCCCTGAACAATGCATATTTGCAAACCACCGATCACCACCGAGAACCACCACTTTTCATACTCACTTGAATAGTTCTGCAGCTTCCGCAGCTCTAAGAGACAGAGAGACAGAGAGAAATCAAGGTAGCCAGCCAGTAAGTCAGTAAGTCATTGAGCTAAAGAGTCAAAGTCACAGCAGATGGCACGTGCATGTGGGAGGTAAACATACTGAGCTAATCCAGTGCTCTAAATGCTCTAACCATGTGGTGCTGTCACTCAGTGCTCTGCTGCTGCCTCTCCATTACTTCCAAATGGCTGAACACTGGCATCTATCACTATCTCCATCTGCCCAGAGATCCTGTCTGTGTGCGTGTGCGTGTGTGTGTGTGTGTGTGTGTGTGTATGTAGGGGGTGTGATGATGAGTCACTTTTCTATTTCAGAGTACTAGTCCAGTGACCTACATATCACTGATCCGGATCTTGCACAGGAAGTGGATCTTGAATTCAAAGTTTGCATAGTGATACATGCTTGACGTGATTAATTTACAATTGATTTTAACAATGACAAACAAAAGATGAAGTTTTTGAAATCTAGTTATTGTATTTAGTTTTATTTGCATTGTACCCATTCTTATGTAAAAGGTATATAGAGTCTGTATGTATCAATCAAATTTTCAAAATTTTGGGAGATAGTTTTTTGTTTATAATAGATTATTGATCTTTGAATTCAGAGCTTTTTCTGATGTAAAATTGTTAAATTATTAAATGAGCCTCAGTTCATGTGTTCACAGTTAACCCTGAACATTGTCAATATGTCCCTGTACTAAGATCAACAGGACAAATTCCTGTTTATGTATTGAATGGTCTTTTCTCTTTTGCATTGTTTGGACACTAGAGGGCACAAGACTATCAATTTTTTAGCTTCAGGTGAGCCCAGTTGAATTCACTACTGTTTAGACCTCGTAGGAGAAACTGAATCGGAGGACGCTCCGCCAAGTTAAGTATAAAGAAGCAACAGAGGGTAGTGATTTGTTTGACGCTAGGATCGAGTGCCAAGAGAATCGGAAGTATCGTCATTTTATTATCGATCGGCCCATCCCTCAATTCTGACAGGGCAGAAAATTAACTTTGGCTCGCCGCCCCCTTACCTTTCCCGTACAGTCTTTTGAGTTCCCCCTGGAACTTGTCGATGAGGCTGCTGACAGAGGAGCGGATGGTTCCCAGGTAAAGGTCAGTGTTGATGCTGACCGCCGACCAGTCAGCAGGTTCTGGTGGGGGTGGCAGCGTCGTCAGGTTCTACAGGAAGGGGAGAAGAAAGGTTAGATAAGATGCCATTACATGAAAGTTTAATGATCCCTCTGGGGAAACTGGGTCAATGCAGCAGCAGAGAATAGGATATAGATGAGAGTACAACACACAGAACATATTGAATATTGTGCTGATGCAGAGCTCCAGTCATCCTTGAAAGACTCCTCATTGACTATATTGACAGATTTTAAGGTCTACAGTTTTCCAAGCTATCAGATGTTTGCAGTTAGCTATACGTCTACTGAAATCTGCACGTAAGCTGTTGTTACTGAAGACCTGAGGACCTCCAATATGGCCGTCAGAGAGTGTGTTACATCATCTGAAAGCCCTCTGTACTACCTGGAGGAAGATCACTTTGTCGTGGGTCTGCGCAGAAGCCTCCAGCTCACTGCTCCTCCTCCTCAGCTGGCTGAGTTCGTTCTCCAAGCCGCGGGCGAGCTCCTGGGCGTGGTGCTCCGCCTCACGTTGCCGCGTGGCAATCAGCTCCACCAGCTCCGCCTGACTCTGCTCCACCAGGCGCTGCAGCTCCGCATACACCTGCCAGCTCTCCTCTAACTCCTTCTGAGCACTGATCTGTAAAGGAGGGAAGATGTTGGCCAGATTAATATGAACACACACCAGGGCTGTAGTGAAGACCACCTTAGTGGAGGCCAAAGTCAATTCCAGAAACAGAGCAGTCGTGATCGAGTCAAGAGTCGAGTCAAAGCGGGTAGAGACCAAGTCAAGACCGAGACCAGAGCAGATCGAGTCCTTTTCTTTGGATCAACAGAGATGGAGCTCTGTCTGCAGGCGCTCCTCAACATCCAACAGATTAAGCCATAGGATACTGTACTTTACACAGGTGCACTCCTTTAAATTGTCTGCATTGCTGGGGAGTAAATAAACAAAGGTGGATCAGGTGGAGAAAAATTTCCGCAACTATAGTGGGTTTGTTTGTTTCTCCCGTGTGATTCAATTGTCTGCATGCCTCTTGTGCAACTGGTCTAACAGGTTACGCTTTCCACCATGCGGCCACAGGATGGCGTAGCTCCTCATCACGGAAAACCCTGCGTGGTTTCAAATATTTTTTTGTTCTCAGGTTGCATGCAGGTTGTAAGTGTATAAGATGGAGTGTAGACTGACATTTATTCAAAACTTTCTTTATCTCATTCTATCACAATCACACAGTTTTGGCCACAAATACCCCCAACCACACACACATACTCACACACGACACACATGCAAGCATACACACACTCAAAGGTATGCACACACACATACACTGACATCCAATCCCCTGGTAACTGCATCCTCATTGTATTTTTAAATGCAGCTCAAACTGTCACACACACACTCTGTTCTATTTACGGTCAATAGCCGAGCAGGAACCCGACCACCGAGAGTAGCATCGATCCTGGGAAATGCTGCAGCTCAAATATTCCGGTTAAATAAACTGTTTGTGCTGAAGAATGATAAAAATCTGTATCATGTTCTATATGTGGAAACATAGAGCAGGGTGAAAATTAATACTCCTCTAATAGTAAAATACTCTTTTGTTGCTTCCTTTTCATTTCCTTTACTTAAGATTTTAATGCATTTTCTCACTCAAACGTCTCATACGAGTTATTATACACTCACTCATGAAAACCATCCAAAGTCTCAAAAATGATCCAATCATATTACAGCTCTGATTTGGTGTGTAATTCTATTATATCTGCCCTATGTATCCTTGAGGGACTTTCTAGAGAGGCTGTAGGTAAAAACAGGGTGTGGGAAACTTAAATGGTTCCACTGGTCACACCAGTTGGACGCCTCAGAGCTCTCAGCCTGGGTACAGAGGGAAAGAACACACTGCGCAGGTAGACGCCGTCCTCTGCTACGAGAGGTATGAGAAAGATGTACTACTTATTGGTAGGGTGGTTAGAGAGCCTGTCCCGTAATTAAAAGATCACAAGTTTGATGCCATCATGCCATCAACAGTCGTGTGTCCTGTCAAAGTGCTTTTGAGCAATGTCTCGAATCCCTACCTGTTCGCTTTTTGTAACTTTCCCAGGGTAAAGGTGATGCCTAAAAGGTAAATAAACCTTGTGAGCTGCAGCGCTTGGCAAATATTTAACATGTGGGACATGAGGGAAACTACAATAGCACCGTGCATGTCTTCCAGTGCTCGCACAGCATCTTTATTTTGCAAAACTACTTCACAGATTTCAAGTGTGCATGTAAAGAACTGCATACCAGTACTGCAGGAAGTACCGCTGTTCAATTTACTTTGAAGTAGGGGCTTTTATTACAAATCCGATACCGGCCAGTCACCGTCACCCAGCCCCGATATGATGCAGTTAGTACATACAGTATTTATTATATAACTGATCAATGCAACACTGGTTGGCTATAGGAAGACCATCATCTGACATTTTGAATTCAACAAACGTACGCATGAAAATATATACCAAAATTTCTGGTGGAAACACTGAATAAGTGTAATTTAAAAAAATTGTTGGCATGAAAATGGTCAAATTGTAATATAAAATACTGGCACAAAATAGTGGCTATGGGCCTCAATCCCAAAATATTGGTATCGGCCTTCAGCAACCCTTATCGGTCGAACCCTACTTCCAACAGCTGTCAAATGACACTTTATTTACTCAGTTAAACTGACTGAGCTCACTTGCCTTTTATCAGCAGCACACAGCTACAGAGACTCCCAGATCAGAGCTTGTTTCTGGTCACTCAGTAAGTCTTAAAGGACTCACCTTGATGACCTTGATGGATTGTTTGATTTCCTCCAGTTTCTTGGCCCTCTCCTTGATCAAATGTTTCAGCTCTGACCTCCTCTTTCCCAAATTACTCTGTAAGAAGAAGAAGAAGAAGAAGAGAAAACACAAAACAAGTGGTGTAAGATGTATATTAAAGGTTTGGCAGTGTGGCCGAGTGGTTCCAATAGGGAGACAGTCCCATAAGGTCACAGGACCTTCCTTGTAACTGTCAGCGTGGCCATCAACAGCCAGGGGTCCTGTTGAAGTGCCCTTGAGCAAGAATCCCTGCTATTTATTTAAAGGAGCTCTGGAAAAGAAAACACCACCGAAGTGACTAAATGTAACGCCACCTTTACCTGTGAGTACAATTTAAGATCACATAACTGTCCTGAGCGAATCATGACCACGGCTTACCATCTTCTTCTTCCACTCGCGGTCAGTGGAGACGACTTCGTGGGACTTGTGCGTGGTGTCGGCGCAGGCGGTGCAGATGCAGGCGTGGTCGGTGCGGCAGTAGGCCTCCAGGAGGCGTTCGTGTTTCTTGCAGATCTTGTCCTCCAGGTGGAAAGTGGGTTCAATCAGACGATGGGAGGTCAGCGACTTCACCTGGAGAAGTAAATTCATAACTCTGGGTGAAGCTTGTGACCGCAAAGTATCAGGTCTGACATCATTGGTTGCACAGTAAAAATTTGTCTGTCCTCTGGCTTTGCATTTGTTTGTGTTATGTGCCATTTGTTAGGCACTGCATATTGTTTGTTTTGTTTGTGTTTGGTGGAAAATGTTAAGATTAAAGATACAAATAAACACACAAACTGACCTTCTTATGATGCCTGAGGTGGGTCTCGCAGAATGACCCGGGGCAGTTCACACAGGACTTCAGCGCCTTTAACTTCTTCCCAATACACGCATCACAGGGAACCTCCCCCGCCCGGGCAAGCTCTCCAGTATCCACCCCTGGGGAGTCCCCGTGGCCGCTGTGCGAATTCAAATTCAGCGTAGATCCCCGTGAGGCAGCCCCGGCTCCCCCAGCCCCTCCAGTCAACATCAGCCCTTGGAACTGGGAGGAGATTTCAGCCAGGACCCGGTTGATGCTCAACTCGGGCTTCTTGGAGTAGTTCTTCTTGCACATGGGGCAGGTGAACTTCTTGCTGTGGTTCCAGTAGCCCTGCAGGCAGGCCTTGCAGAAGCTGTGGCCGCAGGGGGTGGAGACGGGCTCCACGAACACCTCCAGGCAGATGGAGCACTGGAACTGCTCCTCAGAGATGACCCGGCCTCCCGGAGAGCTCACGCCTGGCAGAAAGGGAGGGAAGAGGAGACACGGGGGGTTAGACAGATAGATAGATAGATGGATAGATGGATAGATGGATAGATAGATAGATAGATAGATAGATGACCTGCCTGAGGAGGTTAAGCGAGAAAAATCACTTTCATCTTTAACATCACTTCTAAAAACACACTTGCACAGACAGGCTTTCATGTAAACTTTTTTTTTTTTGCATTTGTAACCCTTTTCTTTTTTATTGTCTATTTGTAATTGTGAATGTCTTATTACTTGTCATTTTAATTACTGATTTATTACTGTGGGTTGTTTTTTTTAAAGGACATGTGGTCTCCCTTTTCTCCCTTTTTTATTTCCATACTTTTATCTAATTTATTGTATTTAATTGTAGTACTTTTACTTCACTATCTTATTGGGTGTAATTGTACGTAAAGCACTTTGTAGAAGAGTGAAATGAAGTTATAATTATTATTATTATTATTATTATTGCGAAAAGACAGAAAGAAGAGAAACACCATTTTGTATACTTTTATAAGTTTGTATTCTCTCTTATCGTCTTATTCTCCCACTTCAAACAGCAGTTAGGATTTATTTTTCTGTCTGTAACTACATGTGTTACTGTGCTGCTACGTTGGCCAGGTCTCAGGTAAAAGAGCTCTTTGGTGTCAGCGGGATACCGAGATAAATAAAAGTTATCTAACATCAAAATGCATCAGCCGACGCAATGCTTTCTCACTCTCAACAGGAAGTAGTTTTAACAGAGCCATTCTTTCCAGTGGTGGGTGAGAAACTATTTAAGGAATGCAGAAATACAGGACCTTCTGCTTGAGAGCACCTGTTTAAAAGAAAGCATATGACTCGCTCTGGGATTTTTCTGCGTAAAAACTATGATGAACAGCCACTACTGCTGATCATTCTTCATTTAGGCTTCAATAGTTCATCATTTTAACCCAAATTAGCTTGATTTTACCAAATCGGTATTTGAAAATAGACATTCCCTACACCCCCATACAAATTCCACCTTTTTAAAATGTGGAAAAATCCGTATAATCCACAGCACACAGCTTCAATGGTTAAAAAACACCCGGTATTGATCATGTCAGAGAACCCAAGCAGGAATGTTCTGAGCTGTAAGTATTCATTAATGTATGATACAGTAACAACTTTAAGTGTTAACTTTATTTTGAAATCCACTGTCTCACTTTCTACACGTGTAACCGAATCCACAGAGAAATACGATCTTGGGCCAAAAACAAACACGTCCAATAATCAATAATCCAATAATCAAAAGATGAAAAACGACTTACTCATCATGTTTTGCTCTGATGTGTAGCGGGGCAGTCTTTCGCTGTGCGCTTTGCTGTGCGTCGATCACCAACAGGTAAGTCTTTCTGTGAGTGTTCCTGAAACTCAGATGGCCCTCCCACCTTCAGGGTGACACACCCAGTCTCCACTCACGGCCTGTCTTTATTACGCTGCTCTGATTTCTATTGCTCCCACACTGTAGATATGCAAGCGCTAAACCGAAGCACTACCAGAAGAACTGAAATAGCTAAATGAAAGTCATGGAAAATCTGAGACAGATTTCTGTAGTTACTGCGAGTGCAACAGTTTAAGATTGGAAGTCAAAATAAAATAGATCCAAGATAGAAAACATGTCATAAAAAACTGACAAAAATTGACAAAATTGCCAGTTACTGCACTTTGCTTTTGTAGTGCAACATATCTATAAAGAGACTTCCAGTGAGACTGAATGGTGGGATAGCCTTTTATTTGAAGGTGGTGATCTTGATTACACATTAAAACACATGAAAACACATGAAAACAAAAACAGTAGCAGTGATTAGCCCAGGAATATTACATTATATCATCTTAATATTGACAATAAACAAAACCACCAACTCACATGCCTCCCACAAGTTGAAAAGAAGAATTGAACAAAGCTATACTGTGTGTAACATGATAAAAAAATAATGCGATCTTTCCCTTTACCTAGGACATTATCAGGATTACTAGGATTTATTTTGAGATCTCAACAGTCATAATTTTGAGAGGAGTGGTCTCTTTTTTGTCTGTCGTCAGACAGGGGTCAAATATGGGGTAAACCCTCCCTGCAAAGTTGCACTTGGTATAAGTGAAAATGTGAGTCTTAGCCTCCACGTTGAAGAACGACACCTGGCCCTCCTCGTAATCCACAAACACCCCTACCATGTGGGGGCGGGGGGACAGCCCGAGGGCAAATGGCTTTTGGGCAGACACCACGTACTGCTTTCCATCCCTGTGACTTAGCGTCCAGAATCCTTTCTCCTGGGAGAGCGTGAGATGCTCCCCTCTCTTTGCGGTGCCGGAAGCGACCCCCAGCACCCAGTTGGCCTTCTCCTGAACGTTGACCTCCCAGTAGTGCCTGCCCATGTGCGAACCCTGCTTCGCCAGAACGCACAGACTCTCCATGAACCTCTCCGAGTTACGTTGCACTTTCTGCTTCCTTGGAGACAGACTGACTTCTTTGCCGTCCTCGGAGACGGCGAGCCAGGGTCCCGCTGTGTTGGGGTCAATGGTGACGTCCTCTGTTGGGGGTAGGAAACAGGGTGTCTGCAGGTTGCATCCAGTTAAATTGACTTTTTTGTTTTTACTTAAAACATAAAAGTCCTGGGTGGATTTCTCACTCAGAAAATAGCAGACAACTTAGAGGAAACAGCAAGTGGTATCGCATAGTATCATACTATCATGCAATCAATCAAAACAATGAGGATGTTGTGTAGACAGGACCTATTTCCTACATTTCTATTTTTTTATATATATCTTTTATACTTTTATTTTTGTCTCTGAATTCAAGTTAGCAGTTAGCAGTGCTAGTGAGAAGACAGACGACGTACCAGCAGAACGCTGCATTTTCTTGAGGTCTGCGAGGGACAAACAAACATAATTGCAGGTTATTTAATTGCAAACATATCAGAAATACTGAACAACAAATTGTATCATTTCTTCAAACATTTTCTTTACCAGCTTAATCATTTTCTTTTGGGAGGAAACTGGAGGAAACCCACCATACAATATTCACTATGCATCAAACTTACCAACGGCTGATTGATTTGTAATTTCCAGGTTGATGAAATCTTTTGCCTTGATCAAAGAATCTCGTATACAACCCAAGAAGTCGGCTTTGTAAACGGGGATGCTTGCCCAGTTTTGAGTTGATGGGAAGGTGCAGGTTTTACTGAATTCCTGTTGAGTGAGAAAGTGTGAGATACTTATTATTATTATTTTCAGCGATAAATGTTATTTTGTATTTCTTCATTTTATTTTCATCCTCACTGAGAACCGCTGTGTACTTTAATAATAATGCTAATGACAATAATAATAGCATTGTTTTTATTATTATTATTATTATTATTATTATTATTATTATTATTATTATTATTATCATTCAACATCTTATCACAATTTTTCAGTGCAGTTGCATTGGAAGATAGATTTTTCCATTTCACATTTGACTGATGTATTGCATATTATTTGTTGGACTTCTTCATTCTAAATGGCCTGAATCCTTTGCTGAGGATGTAACAGTAAATTAAGTGTAACTTTAGTTGTTAAGCTGTAGTTGTAAGTTATTATTGGTGATTTATTACATTATTTGCCGAGACGCTCACAGTTGGCAAGCATGTAACGAGCACTCAGCTCATTTTCTTCTTCTTCTTATTTTTTCAATCACGTATTCATTCACAACATATGCATACATACACCGATCAGCCATAACATTAAAACCACCTGGACTGTGGTATCTGGCACAAAGACGTTAGCAGTACATCCTGTAAGTCCTGTAAGTTGCGAGGTGGGGCCTCCATGGATCAGACTTGTTTTTCCAGCACATCCCACAGATGCTGGATCAGATTGAGATCTGGGGAATTTGGAGGCCAAGTCAACACCTTGAACTCTTTGTCATGTTCCTCAAACCATTTCTGAACAATTTTTGCAGTGTGGCAGGGTGCATTATCCTGCTGAAAGAGGCCACTGCCATCAGGGAATACCGTTGCCATGAAGGGGTGTACTTGGTCTGCAACAATGTTTAGGTAGGTGGTACATGTCAAAGTAACATCCACATGAATGCCAGGACCCAAGGTTTCCCAGCAGAACATTGCCCAGAGCATCACACTGCCTCCGCCGGCTTGCCTTCTTCCCATAGCGCATCCTGGTGCCATCTCTTCCCCAGGTAAACGACACACATGCACCCGGCTG
>OOFE01020572.1:0-11606 GCA_900323365.1 Monocentris japonica | reverse complement strand
GAGAATTCAAATGGGAGGGCGAGGGAAAGGGAGTGAAGGAGACAGATTATGAGTGATGCTTTACTTTGTTAACACTGAAATGGAAGTGTTTATAACCCTGTTCGGAATACTGAAAACACCAAGATTAGGTAAGTTAACTCATGAAAACAAATCTATGAATGAGCTGTTGCAATCATCTGAGTTTCATCTGTGAAATGAACTTATTTTCGATGCTAAGAATAGGTACTACTTAGTTGTTACTGGAACAGGTGTTAATGTGTGGATTACATCATATGTGATTTCCTTATTTTTTGGTAGAATCATGGAAATATGTCGTCCACCAGCATCTTGCAGGAACCTTGTAAGTTCGAAGAACTAATTTTTTCATTGTTGCCTTTTTTGACCTTTGACAATTCTATTTTCAAAAGCTCGGCTCACATTTTCAATATCTGGGGCATAGTGTGAGATATAAATTATAATTTTAAAAAAGGAACATTTTGAGAAACAAGGTATTTGAATGATGTTGATATAACATTTCTTTTGATTTTTGTTCTTTAAATTGCATAAAGCATTAAATGATACAATACTTTCCCATAAAAGTACATTGTTTCAATTGCAGCATCATGGCTGTTGAGCATGCTGAACCTTGCCTGGACAGGTGAGTGTGAGTGCCTTTCGCATCAACAGATACTGTATTTCAAAGTGGGTAGGAATATCACTCCTAGCCAATTCACATTCCTCTTTTCCTCTTCAATTTGTTAACATTATATTCTGTATAATTTACTTTCATATACTGAAGAAATATCCAAAGCTCAATACTCAGATACGTACAGTACCTGGGATTGGAGTCCTGAACGCCTCTTAATACTAAGATCAGTGTATCATTGGTATGTTTATTCCTTTACAGTCCGATTGTCAGACTGTAACATTACCAATGTCACAGCCCATACACTGTGCTATGGTTTCACATCAAGAGATGGGAAATTTGGATCTTTACATGGTAACTAGATCTACAACTGACAGAAAGTTGCCCTTACACTTCAACTACAGTATTATATGTTCCGTCAACATCAACACATCTGGGACACTGTTTATGTAATGTACACAGTTTATTCTGAAGAAGAAAATCCATCGATTTGTATCAATATGATATCATCTGATTTTTTTGCTTAAACTCATGAAAATTAACATAAAGTTAACCAAGTTTTGTTGAAAAGTAAGACAACAATTTTACTATCGTTGTATGTTTAGTTACAATACAGTTAGGTTCGTCCTCTTTATTCATCTTTGTATTTTGTCCTGACTGTTTGATCTTGAACTATTACCAAATCTGGCCACAGAAAGGTCTCTTACATGAACACGAGTCATACGTTCTTAACAGTCTATAATACCTTTCCAGCAGTATCGGACTCTGGCCTCTGTTTGTTGACCTGGGAATCAGCAATGCCAGGACATTCCCTTGGTTTTTCCAGCTCATGCCACACCTCCTTGAACACAGACATGAGTGTATGAGGTTGCCATTGGTTGACTTCTCATGAATTCATGTTGAGGGAGGTGTGCTAAGTAGTGCAAATGTTCCAAAATGGATAAGTGGCAAGTAAGGTTTATACAATAATTGAAAATAGACTTAATATAGAAAATGACATCAAAGGGAAATTGAGTTTGTGGTAGTTAGTGGGAGGGGGCCTGTGTGTGCATGTTTGCTAACTTGTGTTTTGAATTGTTGGAGGGCAATAGACTAATTCAGACCACTTTAGTAGTTAGTTCGCCTTTGCTCTACAATAGATGTAATCTTTTAATATTCATTTAATTTTTTGCATACTGAGCTAAAAGTTTAAAAAAAAATGAAAGCATTCCACTGAAAAAGACTACATGAGACAGAATTAAGTAGAAAATAACATTTTCACCTTGTAAGCGTCCTAACATACACCTGTTTAACAATACATGCCAAAAAAAACAGTTTTATTTTCTCATATTTTTATATCAAAACCACCTTACTTTACCTTCCTGGAAACTTCACAACACCATGGACCAAATCGTCCTCCTCTCACTCTTCCTCCTCCACTGCCTGCTCCAATAATGGGGGTGATGCTCATGTGCTTCTGTCCTGATCATATTCTGTAAACATCATAATTGTCATAATTTGATAGATAATTGATTGAACTGATTCAGTCATAAATCTGATCGTCTATCAGCTTGTCCTAGTTAGGCCTGTAAAGTCCTTTGAGGTGATATATTTGTGATATAGGGCTGTATAAATAAATTTGACTTGACTTGATGCAGGTGTTGGAGGAGGTGAGTGGTCCTGGCTAGCATCCAGTTCTTCTGAGTCACTTTGTATGTTTGCTATGATCCACCTCTGCCCACCTTTGAAAAATCCCTCCCCATTTTATGTCCTGCCCCAACATTGTGTTTCAGCCGGAAATACGTCAAACTACGGAAACAAGACTCTCTCGAAATGCGATTTAATGTTGTCTTTAACTTATTCGTTCTGTTAGTTGTGGACATCAGCACAAAAAAAAATCACAGCATATTTTGTTCACTGTGTCATCAACTCTCATGTGAAGACACTGAAAATGATGTGGTTTACATTATGAAATAAACATTATCATGATTTTCAAGTTGGGTCAACTTCCGTAAAAAATCTGTTTATATAAAAGTTTCAAGTAGATGTTCTTTTTATACCTTTTTCTTCATTCTTCTTTCTTCTGTTCCTGACAGTTGGCAGGGCTCAGCTGAAGTTCTATCTTAGGTCTCCTTCATTCTTCTTGTGTACACTGTGGAATAACATTTGAGAATTACCATTGTTAGGTTTCTTGACTGCAAACCCACAGTGCAAAACTGAATGCAAAAGAATACAACAAAAGAGAGTTTGAGTTTGAACGACCCTTTATTGCTCAAATAAAACTGTGTGCTTATATCTTCCATTTAGTTATTATGAGACTGTTTAAGAAAGACACACTTAACAAATACAGTGACTTCAATAAAAACATATTTTAGCCTACTGCAATACAGTCACAAAAAAGCAAAAAACCTGACTCCATTATAAGCCTAAATCCTATCAAACCCCTACAAGTTCCTCATTGACAGAAAATGCAGAAAATTAATTTGGGTACTTTTTGTGCATGTGTTCATTTTGCCTTTTGCAATTTTTCAATGGTCCCTTATCTGCAGTTGATTTTATTGCATGTGTGCTGATTGGCCTACCTCATACACTGCTCCAGCACAGATGACTGTTATGGTTTGATTCTGGTATCAAGCTATTTTGGTCAAGACCACTTAGTGACATTTTCTAAATTGTCTTTCGTGTTTTGTGCTCTTTCATGGACCAAACAGTATTGTGAGTCCACTGCCTCACTTATGTAGTGGTGGCGTTAAGGTTGTCACTATGATAATGATTGTGAGTGGAAAATTATTGATTGAGAAACTGAAATACTTCATTGTTCACTTTACAAAACTGAAATAATGTGTATTGAAACATGTATCATAACCTGTGAATGCATACTCAGATCTGTGAGCATGTTATATCATATATCATCACATTTGTAGACAATCTGTCGTGGCAATTTAAGTCAACTGCACTTTTTCTAGTTGGTGAGAGCAGCTCAATAAAGCTATAACACAATACCTTGTAGTCTTTCATGCTTGCAAGCAGAGCTGAAACTACACACACCGGAGTGTATGCAGAATGAGCTGTCCAATACAGTTCATCCGATACATTTATACATGTGACTGTAACTATCTCTACGTACACATACTTCAAGGCAGATAAGTGAAGAATCAAAGGAGCAAGGCAGTGCACAGACACCTGGCAGAAAAGGGAGTAGTTTCCATCATTATTGAAACATTCTTCTCCAACTCCCTACGACTTGTCCTTTGATACCAGGAACTGTTCGTGTCCTTGACGTTTCCCAGCAAAATCATCTTTCATAAGAATGCAACAGTTGTATCAAACTTTGAGCCAGGTCAAGATCAAAGAGGAAACACACACTCCTCTCAGCTCAGCAGTTTTCCACTGGCTGTGACTATACTTAGGCATACATATTATTGCAGTTTATACTTTAAGCATATTATAAGCACACTTACATTATTATTTTCCATAACAAATCATAGATAATAATACAATACTTTTGTCATCCTTTTATTCCCATTCTCTGTTGAGTGAAAGTTGTTGAGGTGGTGTGGAAGGGGCCAGGTTGTTTTAAAGTTAGGTGTAGCAGAGGTGAGGGCTTATAAATTCAGCAGTATCTTTGCACCCTTGTAATGTGAGGCTGGCTCCTGTGGTGTCACTGCACCCTCCCCTCCTAAGACTCACCCAAATGGCAAATGAAAAAAGCCAAACAGAAAAGGGAAAACAAAATGTGAAAAAGGGAAATGGTCATTTCAGTTTTGATTTTAACTTTTATATTTAACCTTTTCTTTTTCTTTTTTTCTTTGACTCCATTTTTATCTTTTTAATTATTTTTTTTTGTTTTCAAACTGCCATTTTATCATTTTATTCATTTTATTATTTAATATTCACATATACATTTTATTGTCACATGATTGTTCCAAGCACAACAGTAAATAACAAGCACATAATGTGTGATAAGCTGTGACCTATTTGGCTCTATGAAATAACAGGGCTCCTCCCCTGCATTGCTGTTTTGATGTGTGCTGACACCCTTTTGTTTCTAATTCTTGGCAGTTGCCTCGAGGAGCAGTAGGTGGCACACACAAGGTTTAATGTTACACGTATATTATGCTTGAGTTTAGCAAAAATATTTTAATATTTGCTGGTTTGCTGTCAGAGCTTTACACTTTTGTTCAGAAAAAATAGGACTTACATAGAGAATGCAATTAGTGGGCTCCACATAGTTGAAGGAATATAATCTTGTATCAGTGAAATAAATTGAAACAATAACCAATCTTACAACAGCACCTGAGGTCATCTAATCCTTGCACGACCCTAACCCTAACCCTTATAGATTATTATATTATGATATCAGAAGCACTGTTTTTACAATAACACCTGAAAGCAGACTATATCAGAATATTAATCCTTATGGCAACCATGGAAACAATGAAAATAAACGATAATGAGCAGCCTGGTTTTTAAAGATATCATACATCTCAGTGTGGTTTCAGAATCAACAGATGATCAAAACACAGCCAACCAGGAAAGGAGCAATGGCTTAAATGACATCACCAACCAACAGGAAGCTCTCTCTCTTGAGTCCAATGAGCCATCACTTATATTACTTCACCAATCAATAGGACACTATCCTGAGTCAGACAAACTATCACTCATGTCAATTTGACTTTGGAATCAGTAGAAATAGCCAATTGGGAAAGAGGGAGGGGCTTAAATTGCATCACTAATCAAAAGTAAACTCTCAAGTCTGACGAGCCATCGCACATCTCAATGTGCCTTCAGGATTGCTCTCCTGAGCTGTCACTCATGTAAATGCAACTTTGGGATTAATAGACATAGACGATCATACATCTCAATGCAACTTCAGGATCAATACAGCCAATCTGGAAAGGGGGAGGGGCTCAAATGACATGACCAACTGATAGGAAACTCTCTCCTGAGTCCCACAAGCCATCACCTATGCCTTAGATATAGATGATGAAAACCAGCACTTTTTATTTTTTATTTTTGGGGCTGACCGCCAGCTCTCCATATAGCACAGCTTTAACAGAAATCTTTTTGGGAGACACAGTTATGCCATCAAGCACAGCTTTGCCTAACCCTAGCCCTAACCCAAGGACATGAATGTACCTCCAGGGGCTGTAGCACCCCAAGCAACCCTACTTCCTGTGGCTATGGAGATGTTTGTTCAAAGGCTTTATTTAATTGCTATAGAAAGTCAAATCGGTTTACTTTCATCAAAACGTAGCGAGCAGTTTCCAAAATGTCATGTATGACTAATACAGTGATGAAGACAGATCTATAGTCATCCCATCCCACCTCCCACCTCAAACCCAAACACATCCATTCTCCAAGATTTCAACAGCGAGAGGCACGAACTGCTATAATCAAATCCCAACATTTAGGATGAGCTGTTATGTTGAGCAAAGTTGTCCTATCTAACTATAAATCTGACCTTGTCAAAAACAAATGTTTTGACATTCTTCAAAATTTTCTCACTGACAGTCACTGGCAGTTAGATTTGAATACAGTTTGCAAGATTGTAAGACAATTCTACAATGAACAACCTTATGAAATATGTCTGACAGAGCTTTCAACACAGCTTTCAAAATAAATTCTCATAACATGAATGAAAGCACATTCTTGACATTCTTTAGGCTTAGGCTGCAGCGTTGATGAGCTCAACATAACTGTCTTTCTGAATATTACAAAATGTTTAAAAACCAAAAAAATGTTGCTGCAAAGTTTAACAAGCAAAAACACAATTGATTTATGTGTAAAATTACCATTCTGAAGTTTGAAGTGTGAAGAATTGCCATACCACGACATATATTCAAACAGTAAAAAGGGGCATTAAATGCCAATACATAGAAAACAATTATCTACTATACTACCAGCAAAGCTGAAACATGCAGGTGCATAAACCCACTCAAGACCTTCAAATATGGTCATAACATAACAATGCTAAATCATAATTACACTTCAGAAAATAATTGCAATACACTGAAAATGTATGTACTTACAATGTTGGACATTTATGTTACTGTTACTTTAAATGTTGCATCCATGCTCTTTGTGGTCAGCTAGTAGACTGGAATGTTACTTGAAACTCACCTTGGTTTGTTATCCTGAGCACAGTTGTTGCTGCCTGACAAATGAAGAAACTGACAGAGGGAGATCAAAGGCCCTAAAAACACAATAAGCCTCTTGAGCATGTGGCATTTGGCTGAACATCAACAAGCTTGCTGCTATATTTGTGTTTTGCCCTAATAAGAAAGAAGTGTTTCAGAGCAAGTATCGAGTATCACATTTTTAATGAAGACAGGAGCTCATTATATCTTGTGGGTAACCACTTGAGAATTTCTTCTTCTTATCCACTGTCATCTTTCCAATGGAAACACTGTCCAATGGCTGTCTTCCCGTGCATTTAAGTTGTTCAGACTCAGTGCCACACTCTTGGCAAAACAATTTTGCATCAATAATTCTTTCCAGCTTGTAATGCCATGCTCGCAACAATGTGGAGAGAAACACGTGTCCAAGAGAAACAGACTCAAGATAAAGTGACTTGAAGCATAAATCTTGAGGGAGTAGAACCAGAATCCATCACTCAGTGGCTCTACATTTGGAGATTGTCTCAGCCTCCCTTGTGTGTCACTCAAGAGCCAGTATGGGCAGCTGTTGGCACTGTTGTGAGAAATAATATCTTGGCAATCTTTCCTTTTCTTAAAAGCTCATTGGCACCCATTTTATTTTTTAATAACAATTTATGAACTTGTAAGACCTCTGCAACAGTATATCAGTGACATTTCAAAACTCATCCACAGCTCAGCAAGGATCTGTTGTTGTGCCAGACAACATGCTTTAGTCACATCTTTGGACTGTAGGTCTGTGACCACTGACCTTCCCTTACGTAAGAACATCTTCACAATAGACAAAAATAAAGAAAAACACTATATTATCTCATTTTCTCTAAATTTGCAGTGATAAGTTAAGCCAATGCTTTCTTAAGATGCCATATTCAAGATAACTGTTCTCCAAATACATCAACAGTGATTCTAAAAACAAAGCCAAAGCTTCAACAAAAACAACCCCAAGTCTATGATTGTCAATGATCTAGCATAGAGGACATGATATAAACCAAGTAATATGACAACTAGAAGTCAGAACGACAAGCACAATGCCAGCGACATGACCAAATAGAGCAAGACATGTGGAGTGGGCTCCCATCACCCTGTATAAAAAGGCAGATCAAGTCTCCTCTGAGGACAGACACCCAGCAAAGGTAAGTTGCTCATTAGCTCAGATATATTGAGACTTATATAATACTGCTTTTATAAAAGATAAACATTTATAAGAATGCAAAGACATTTTCAGTGTGATGTAATTGAAGCCCCTTCCTCTTTTGAAGGTACATCAATCTAGTAAGGTTTTCATTTCCTCAACTGATGGCAAAATACAGTATTGTCATGAAAACATAAAGCTTTCAGAGGTAGCCAATAACCATAACAGAACCATAACATTATGTTTTTTTTTTTCAGAATTCTGCACAGAGCCTTCCAGAAAAAAACTGTTCACCTGGTGTCCTCCAAGGTAAATACAAAAGTATGAATCTGTCTCGGAAAGATAACACAAGATGATAAATTGTACTCATGAATATATATTATACATGTAAAGGCCCTTCCCTAGAACATTCTTGGTTAAATCTTGGTATACCAGGACCAACAGTCTTTATTGTAAGACACTACAAACCTCATTTGACTACAGTTGTAGCCACTGTAGAAGTCACAACATGTGCACCTATTCTACCTCTATTTATCTATCTATTCTTTTAATCCCCTGACACTATGCCACTGCTTTAAAATTAATAAGTACTGTCTTGCTTTATTACTTGCAGTAACAAACCATCTTGAGTATGGAGCCGGAAATGGAGTGCTTTGGCCCGGCGGCCGTTTACCTCCGGAAGCCACAGAAGGAGAGAGTAGAAGCCCAAAACACTCCCTTTGATGCTAAAACAGCTTACTATGTGGCTGAGCCCAATGAGATGTATCTCAAGGGGAAACTTGTGAAGAGGGATGGTGGCAAAGCCACTGTTGAAACTCTGTGTGGAAAGGTGACAGGGATGGCATTGGGATGTAAAATGTTACACAGTTTGTCATCTAAAATGCTTATAATGTGGATGTTAAAGATGTTAAAATATTACTTCTTATGTAGGATCACCACTGCATTGATAATAGTTGTCTCTTTGTCATAGAAAACCTAGCCATCCAAAATTCTGTTTAATTTTTTTTTACTCAAAATAGGTTAAGGTTATAACAGGCAAAAATATGTGGACCACTGTTCCAAACTGATTGGAGTGCAATGTATCCCCCCTTTTCATGGTCCTATAGATCATTGCAATTACTGACTATACAGCATAAATGAGTATTTACACCAGTTCACTATTATAACTTAACTCCTCACCTCCCTCTGTGCCTTTTCTCTCTCTATGGCAGAGCATCACTGTGAAAGAGGATGACATCCACCCAATGAATCCTCCAAAGTTTGACAAGATTGAGGACATGGCCATGATGACCCACCTCAGTGAGCCTGCTGTGCTGTATAACCTCAAAGAACGCTATGCAGCATGGATGATCTACGTGAGTTTGAACTGAAAAGTCTAATCAATACATCAATAGATGAAACTACAGAAGGATGAATGTCAGAGTAACAATCCTCTCTATTGCTACAGACCTACTCTGGGTTGTTCTGCGTCACTGTGAACCCCTACAAGTGGCTCCCAGTGTATGATGCTGTGGTTGTAGGGGCATACAGAGGCAAAAAGAGGGTTGAAGCTCCACCCCACATCTTCTCTATCTCTGACAATGCCTATCAGTTCATGCTCACAGGTATCAAACATTCTGTAAGTCCTGAATAGCTGCACTGTAAGAGGAGCCAATCTCTAACAATTATATCCCATTAACTTACAGATAGAGAGAACCAGTCAATCCTGATTACGTAAGTACCATAGATTAGAAAAAGTAGTGACAACAATATAGTAATATGAGTCATTTATAGTTATGTCAGTCAAACAATGTCTTTATGAACCTACCCCCCAGTGGAGAATCTGGTGCAGGAAAGACTGTCAACACCAAGCGTGTCATCCAGTACTTTGCGACAATCGCAGTGGCTGGAGGAAAGAAAACTGAGCATGTTGGTGGCAAGATGCAGGTTGGAGAAGTTGGACAATCTTAATCTTAAATTGTTACAGGTTGTGTTTTGCTCAGACTGACATAATGAATGTTATCTCTAGGGGTCACTGGAAGATCAGATCATTGCCGCAAACCCACTGTTAGAGGCTTATGGTAATGCCAAGACGGTCAGGAATGACAACTCTTCGCGTTTTGTAAGTTTTATTGTGATTACTCTCTGATTTTAGAACATTTGTGATTTAAATCAAACAAATATGTACCATAACATAGCTTTGAAACAAATGTCAATCTATTTCTGCAAAGGGAAAGTTTATCAGAATTCACTTTGGAACAACTGGAAAGTTGGCCTCAGCTGATATTGAAACATGTAAGATTTATTATGACATTCATCATGCATTCTATTGTCCATAATGCTATCTATTCATTAAGATGTGCTTCACGGCTTGAATCCCATGTAGATCTGCTGGAGAAGTCTCGAGTGACATTCCAGCTGTCTGCCGAGAGAAGCTACCATATTTTCTATCAGCTCATGACTGGCCACAAACCTGAGCTAATAGGTGTGTGATAAGTGGATGATTAGTAAATGTGTCTGTTTCTCTACTGCAAGGGAGCAGCATTGTCAAATCATTGTTATGTATTTTTCCAGAGGCTCTCCTGATCACCACCAATCCATACGACTACCACATGATTAGTCAGGGTGAAATCACTGTCAAGAGTATCAATGATGTGGAAGAATTCATTGCCACTGATGTAAGTTTGCTTCACATTTCATGATTTCATTCACAAATTAGGATTATACAAGATACTTGCTTTTCTCATGAAAAAGGGGGTAGTTAAGGCTACATCAAAATGATAGAATAACACAAGTTATGTGTTACTTTAACTCACAGACGGCTATTGACATCTTGGGCTTCTCTGCGGATGAGAAGATAGCTATCTACAAGCTGACTGGAGCTGTGATGCATCATGGCAACATGAAGTTCAAGCAGAAGCAGCGTGAAGAGCAGGCTGAGCCTGATGGCACTGAGGGTATGAAACTTAGAGAATCATAAGCTTCAATAGAGTAATTTAATTGACAACAAACATTAGGGGTTCATGGCTAGATTTCTGAACTTTGTATACATTTTAATCAAAAATATTTGTTTGTTCTTTCAGAGGCAGATAAAATTGCCTACCTCATGGGTCTGAACTCAGCTGACTTGCTTAAAGCGCTATGCTACCCCAGAGTGAAGGTTGGAAACGAGTTTGTGACCAAAGGTCAAACTGTGCCTCAGGTATAGGATGTCATCAATAACCAAGCAAGAACCAAATTAACAAATACAAAAGACTATCTTCTCCCATCTTCAGATATCAAGATACTTGTAAATTATTTTACATGTCTGTCCCTTGTAAGGTTCACAATTCAACCATGGCTCTCTGCAAGTCTGTCTACGAGAAAATGTTCTTGTGGATGGTCTTCAGAATCAATGAGATGCTGGATACTAAGCAGCCCAGAAGCTTTTTCATTGGTGTGCTGGATATTGCTGGGTTTGAAATCTTTGATGTAAGTAAACAACACAATAAAAGTAATATTTTATAATATTTTAGTTCATTCAGAGTGAACAAGCACAAGCAATGGCACTGTATCTCCTTTTCTTTCCCCAAGTTCAACAGCTTGGAGCAGCTGTGCATCAACTTCACCAATGAAAAACTGCAACAGTTTTTCAACCACCACATGTTTGTCCTGGAGCAAGAAGAGTACAAGAAAGAGGGAATTGAATGGGAGTTCATTGACTTTGGTATGGACTTGGCTGCCTGCATTGAGC
>OOFE01020570.1:0-21529 GCA_900323365.1 Monocentris japonica | reverse complement strand
CATGTCAGAGCATCATACTGCCTCTGCCGGCTGCTTCCTAGTGCATCCTGGTGCCATCTCTTCCCCAGATAAACGCACCCAGCCGTCCACATGATATAAAAGAAAATGTGATTCATCAGACTAGGCCGCTGCCTTCCACTGCTCCAGTTATGAGCAGTGGAAGATAACTGGTCCAGTTATGACGCTCACGTGCCCATTGTAGGCGCTTTCCGCGGTGGATGGGTCAGCATGGGCACTCTGATCGTTATACCACTGTATACCAGAAACACCCCACAAGACCTGCGGTTTTGGAGATGCTCTGACCCAGTTGTCTAGCCATCACAATTTGGCCCTTGTCAAAGTCTCAGATCCTTACGCTTGTCCATTTTTCCTGCTTCCAACACATCAACTTCAAGAACTGACTGTTCACTTGCTTCCCAATATATCCCACCCCTTGACAGGTGCCATTGTAACAAGATAATCGATGTTATTCACTTCACCTGTCAGTGGTTTCAATGTTGTGGCTGATTGGTGTATGTTGGAAAGTTCCTGTGACCAAGTATAAGCTAGTTAAAAACACATGAAAAGTATGGGTCTCCGCATCATATGTTTATTACAGGACAGTGATCTGTCTTCTTTGTAGTCAAGAAGCTTTCATTTTGAAAAAAATCAGACATTATAGTTTGATTTGTACCCACATTTTGGGAGTATTCAAGGGACCCTATCTCACATTCGTGTAAAACGTTCAGTGAACTAGTAGAGCGACGGCTAATATATTTATAATGCAATAAAAACATTTATATTCACAAGAGAACAAAGGCTTGGACTGTACATGAACCATCCTCATGATTCATTTGCTAAATGAACATATTTACTAAGGAATATTAGTAAATCAACAATCACATCATTTCTATGAAGTTTCTGTTCTAACTGTCCATAATAACGCCAAGCACCAAAATGAGAAATCATTTTCATGTGAAGTGATGTAGTGGTAAATGAGAAGCTGGCTGAACTACGACATCTAGTCATGGCAAAACAAAACCACCAATATTATTTTTTTCTTTAAATTCCCGATGTTACTATAACTTACATCAATTTTATAATACACTTGCGATGACATATACAACGTTACACCATGACGTGTCAGCCTATCTGGTTACCCTCCACTATCTCTGCTGTTTGTGCTAATCATAATCAGCTGTAACTGTTCAGCGTCTGATTTTATAGATTTTTCAATTCCAAACCGCTGATATGAAAGGCAACTCACGAGTATTGTGCTTTTTCGGCTACCGTATGTCCAACGCGTAATTGCCTAGGCGCCCTCTGATTGGTCCATTTCAATAGTCGCGGGCTACTTGAACTGAGAAAGGGCAACTCTGCATGTTTCTGTGTAAAGGGACTACGGATAGCGACATTGTTTGCAGGTTGGTAGTTAGCTCGGAAATTGAAAATATGGCGAGTTAAAATCGGTTTTCCTACTATAGAGATTACTCTGTCTACTGCATTTTTTTTTGGAAAATCTGCTGACTTTTTAACGTTGCAGTTCTGACTGTCGTTGCCATCTCAACAGCTTAGATTTGATTGTGAGTGATAACATTAGCCTTCCATAGCGAGGTAGCAGCTAATGCTAGCCTCATTCGGTCTAACTGCCTATACGTGATCCGTTATAACTGAACATTATTACATTTTTGTTTTTTCTTAAAATATAAAAGCACAAAACGGCACTGTTATCTGGTGAGCACGTGAAGAAAGCTTGGGCGTTTTGTTTAAAGAAAACATGTCTGGAGCAAACAGAGGACAAGGAAGCGCGGTTGATGAGTACCACAACCAAGAAAATATGCTGTCAAGGCTGAGGGGTGCAGTCAAGCCCCGAGCTCCTGCAGCCGAAAACCAAGAAAACAATCCCCCGAAAGGAAACAGAACTGTTCTGGGAGCCTTGCAAAACAACCAGCGCAGTAAACTCCAAAACCAGCGCGGCGTGAAACAGGTTGGTATGGTAGTTAGTGCTAATTTAGCTAGCCTCGCCACTAAGTTAGCTTGGGCACACAAATTGAACACTAACGCTACTAATTTAACGTTAGCTAATAAGGCTTACTGCTGTGGATTCTGGAACCACAAAGTTGAGTCGAGTTGCAATAATCAAACTTAAACCTTACTTTCAGGTCGTGATAGGCTGGCTCTGCAGCAAAGAATAACTCGTTAGCGCTCATTTGAAACTGTCAGATGCCACCGAAATGTAAAGAAATTATACGTTCATCTTTTCTCCAGGATGTCCGCCATTTTAATGCCGCTTTTACTGCTTAATTGGAAGACTCACAGGTTGTTCCCATGGTCGTCTTTGTGTAATGTGTATAGTGCCCGCCTAATGTATTGAAGGCTGTAGCTAAACGTTTGAGTGATGGACGATCCCCTGCCAGTGAAAGCTAATCACAAGCCCTCTCTATACTGTTTTTGTGCGTTTCCAGGAATCGTCACAAGTACTGTCTCGTAAAAATGATGATTATGGCAAAAGCTGCCATGAGAAAGTGTCCTCCAAGCAGCCCACTTTCCAGATTCATGTGGATGAGCCTGATGGAGCCTGTTCTAAGAAGCAGGTGGCCCTCAAAGCGAAACCCACCACAGAGGACTCTCCCCTGGCTATCAACCATGCCGTGGCTCGCCTCAGACAGCCACTCGCCACCATTGATGTACCATCAACAATGGATGTCAGTTTTGGTAAGTAATTGGCAAATCCACTTTATTTTAAACTGGAAATTACCTTTCACGGTCCCTGAAATTCACCAGGCACTGTTATCAACTATGTTTAAATCAGAAGAGGAACTCCCAGTGATGGTCAGTTACAAGCAGTACAAGAATTTGTCTAGTTGTAATGTCCATCCCTGTCTATAAGCCAGATGGTTTTTCACTAGTCAACACATCCAATAGACTATTGCCTTACTGAATGTTTAACATTTCCTGAACAGATTCTCCCATGGACATGTCTGTGGTGGAGGGGGAGGAGAAAACCATCAATGTAAACGACGTCCCAGAATACGCTGCAGAAATTCACACCTACCTGAGGGAAATGGAGGTGAGACTACAGCTGTTAACAAAGATCAAACGTTTAGTGTGGATGGCAGAAATGATCTTGCGCCAAGTTAAGTTGACTTTTCTGCAAAACATCTGACCAGGGTTTACAATTCACTTAGACTTAAAATGCAAGTTTATGAATTTGTCATTTAATGGCTCACTTATAATTGTATCTTATACAGACTTCAGCATTGGCAACATTAGAACTTTGCCTTGTCAGTGTGTTCTTGATTAACCTATACAGTGGTGTTGAATCTGTCACCCCGCAGCTGAAAACCAGGCCTAAAGCGGGCTATATGAAGAAGCAGCCTGATATCACAAACAGCATGAGGGCCATTCTGGTGGACTGGCTGGTCGAGGTGGGAGAAGAGTACAAGCTCCACAATGAGACTCTCTATCTGGCTGTCAACTACATTGACCGCTTCCTGTCCTCGATGTCTGTCTTGAGGGGAAAGCTCCAGCTGGTTGGGACTGCTGCTATGTTGTTGGCTTCGTACGTATCAATTATTCTTCAAGCGCAGGTTTAAACAGTTTCCGTTGTACCTATGGCATTTTGGCGCTTAAATGCTCAAATGCACTGATTTACCAAAGTACATTTTCAAGAGTGGTTCTGAGCCTAAGTCAATCACTCATTACTTGTTTTATCGTCAATGCAGGAAATTCGAAGAAATCTACCCCCCCGAGGTGGCAGAGTTTGTCTACATCACAGATGACACTTACACAAAGAAGCAAGTATTAAGGATGGAGCATCTGGTGCTCAAAGTGCTTTCTTTCGATCTGGCAGCCCCAACCATCAACCAATTTCTTACGCAGTACTTCCTCCACCAGTCAATTAGCAAACAGGTGGAGAGCCTGGCAATGGTGAGTTTGTGGCATTGGTTTCATAAAGTGCATGCAACTTGCAGCACAATTTTTAAAGTGAAATTTTTGCATGGTTAGCCCAAGTGGGAATCCAGCTGCTAACCTTGCATTTTCTTCTGCAGAAGAAGCTTAATTCTTGCGTTATGGATTGCATAGATCTAGTTTTAAAACGAGTTTCTTTTTTTTCCAGTTCCTTGGGGAGCTCAGTCTGGTTGATTCAGAGCCCTCCCTGAAGTACCTGCCATCACAGACAGCTGCGGCAGCCTTCATTCTGGCTAATAACACCATCACCAGTGGCTCCTGGGTAGGTTTGACATGAAATGTTTTCTGGAACACAACAGGGGAAAACCATCTGGTGTTAATTTGATTTCCTCTTTAGTTCCGTTTAAAAGTCAGGCAGTTCAGTTTGAAATTGGCATGAAGACTGTTTAGTTACAACAGTGCAGAAAAGATGAATTTCCCTCTAACTGGTTTCTGAGTGACGAGTTGGCTTATTGTGACGTGTGCAAGATGACTAGTTCTATCCTCCCTTCAGTCAAAGTCTCTAGCAGAGATGACTGGCTACTCCCTGGAGGACCTGATGCCATGCATCGAGGATCTGCACCAGACTTACCTCAACGCTGCTCAGCACGCCCAGCAGTCTGTCAGGGAGAAGTACAAGGGCTCAAAGTAAGTGGGCCGCTAATAAATTTGTTCAGAGCCAAATTATACAGGTTGAAAGTTTTCTAAAACTATTGTTTCTTCCAGGTACCATGAAGTCTCTCAGATCGACCCTCCAACAAAACTGCTGTTGAAATGATCCTCCCGCCCCCCCCTTTGCTATTGAGTTGTACCTCTACACTTTTTTTTTTTTTTAATACAAAGTGCGTTAAGCCACATTTCTAATGACGTATAGCCTCTTTTTCAAGTGGAGCTGGACAATTAGTGAGGTTTTAATGCTATTTTTATATATGCAGTCCTGAAGGATTGTTCTTAATACTTGATGCTACCGTGAGTTTTGTAACTTAGTTAATCAAGCAGTTTTAATTGTTTGTCTTTTAATCACAAGGCAAACATCTAATGGTCTTGTGTGCCACTTGCTGTAAAATGACTGTTCTTTCTGCAGTCTGTCTCTAACTACACCTGTGAATATATTCAGACCCAGACAAACTGCATTTTGGTTTTCTGACACCTTTTTACAAGATCTTAGTGGTTGATGTTCTCCTGAGCACACTTAAGTCTATGCTGGTATGTCTTGGTAAGATGTACCCCCCCAAAATCACTCTGCCTCATGGGATGCAGAACAAAGCAACTGCTTTTTCTGTTAAGTCACCTGCCTCCTTAAATGGGTGTTTTGAAGGTCACCGCTTTTCAATCAAGGCATCTTCTGCTCTGTAAAATATGGCTCTTGTAAATAAAGTTCATTTAAGTAAGACTGTTTCCTTTTTGTTTGCCAGGTTGGGCTCATGGGGGCAGCAGAGCACCAGCCTTGGTCTTTATCAGGAGTCGTACAGTGATGTGGGGAGAAACATGGGAGCAAACTGAAATTATTTACACCATTGAATATAACTAATACCTTAAACTTATGGACTACAGTGGAAAATCTGCAATGTCTAAAGTTTAGCATCATGAAATGTGTAGAAACACTGCTTAATGTCTCAGCATTTCTCAAGTCCTTCAATCTCAACTTCTGTTGCTTATATGGTGTTCAGGCCTGGGAATGCTATTGTAGTTTAGGAAATGCAATGGAAATATCTCTTCCAAACAGAACTATTTAATGTGGCACTCAACTGCTTGTTGCTCCACTTCCCTTTTGAGGACTCATCAAATGTCCTCGTTATAGTCAGAAATAAGACCTGGGACATTCAGATCAGTTATTCAGTGTAAGCTGAAAGGTGTCGGACCCCACTGGGTGTTTTTCTTTGAATTTCATTGGTTTAGTTGAAGCATAATACTGAGGTTGGTGTTCTCTTGAAAGCAGATAAAAGGTGGCACAGCACAGGTTTATTCAATGTCCTTGGACAGTAAGCTGTTAAATCCATACTCCATGATACAGGGGGCAGGTCACCCTTACATTACAAACTAATGGATTTGTCCTCAGTGATGTAAAACTCTGTGGTTACAAAGTGAAGGGTTTCATCCTTGGCAGGAGCAAGTGACAATGAGCATTGAAAGCTTCTCAGATAAATTTTAACTCTGGCGTTTCAGTCATTGGCAGAATTACCTCAGGTGATACTGAACTGTTAAAGCCGTGCGGGCTAGTTTGTTTTACTGAATGATGTAAGATAAAATGCAAGCAAACACTTGTTGCATGGCATACAAAGTTTACCCTTTTGCTTCTTGAAAAATGCACAGTGTCAATTGACAAATGACTAATTGAAGCATTGATGTTTTCTGCTCCCCATCTATTTTCTCTCTGAAAGTGAAGTAAAAGCAAAGGTAGCCAATGGTGTTGACGTCTCTCTCTCTCTCTTGCTCCTCTCCCTCGCTCTCTCCCTCTCCCCCTCTCCCTCATGATAAATTGTGAGGCTGGCATTGTACAAGGAGTCTGACAGGAGAGGGGAGCGCAGAACCCAGCAGCAGAAAGATTTCCCGATTTCATTATTCTTCTCACGAGAATGCACTCTCTCTTCGGCGTCTCTTCATCACTGATAACACACCTCTGACCAACTGGAGAATTAAACCATGGAAACAAAGGGAAATTTTATAACATAGCCAGAACACTTGGATACCCACTTCAAAGATGGCTCTCACGGCCACAACATAGCACCCATCTAACCTTTGAGAAGATCCAGGTTTGGGAAGCCCTCCGCGGCCCTTTGGAAGAGCAGGGGAGGGGGGGTCCCTGACTAACCCCATGCCCTCCCCCAGGAGGTTCCTGGTGGCGTCCACCTCGCTGCCCCTAGCGCTGGACTGGGGCTGGAATCTGACCTTGTATGTAGGGATGCTCCTCGTACTCCTGATGCTGATGTTGCTCCTGCTCTGGATGCTCGTGAAGCAGCTGAGGAACTCAGTTGGGAACTCCATCCTGCAGCCGGCACGCTCTTTCAGGCAGCCTCGCTTTGGTCAGAGATGCCAGGATGTGCTGTGAAAATGGACAATTCTGCCAAAAGACTGCTGGGACTGTGGCTTGTTGGAGGAGTGCTTGAATGTGCCTTGCAGGTTCATGTAAGAAATGAAGATCCACGTAACTTTGTGATTGTGATTTGATTTGTTTTGGTATGGACTCCAATGTATATATACATAAAATGTTTAGACTGAATAAAATTGTTCATGTTCTTACTTAGAGTACCACTGTCGATCCTTTTAACAGCTTTAGATCAGCATGATACAGGGAGTCTTGACCACCACGTTCTTATTAAAATGTTCTCATGCAACAGTTTCTGCACTACACATCAATTTCTTTCATCTTTCAGATGAATTTGCACAGCCAAGCTCAAACATCTAAATTGCTGAATAAAAGCACAAGCCAAGATCAAATCTGCATCTTGATTCATGCTGATTAAAGCAACGCATTCAGGAAGGCAATTTGCACTCCTCTCATCTCATTGGTGAATTTGCAGGAGGGATATTGAGCAAATGGCGCCAATGAAAAATATGAAAGTAGTTGTGCCATTTGTTTTCTGAAGTCCCGGGTCCATGTCGAGGCACAAAGAGAACGAGACCCTTGAGGCAAAAGGCTAATATCAGCAAGAGTCCAGCGGGAGTGGGGGGCGGGTGAGGCGTGGACACATCGACCAGAGAGAAGATCCAGAGACTACATTCTGCTTAATATCTTCTGCTTGATATTTCTCAAGTATTTCTATCGAGCGTTTACCATGCACCGGTGTAGACATTTGTTGTACCTCAAAAGATCACACTATTCACTCAGAATAACTTCCTAAATTCAGTTTTTTTTTTCCTTCAGCCATTTGTAGGAGGTGGCCAGGCTGTCTTTGATTGAATAGTCTGCAATCAATAGCTCCTTAGCCCTGAGGGGAACAGTACCTCAACAGTTGATTTCTTATTCAGCCACACAATCACAAAACAGACACCCTCAGCTCAGAGCTCTTCCATGAAATGCTTCAGCAATCTTAATATTACTCATGGGCTTGAATAGAATGACCACTTCATCAAATTCTAGAAATTAGCTGGACTGGATGCTAGTTTCTTTTTTTTTTTTCCTCAAGACAATCCATCCAATTAACAATTTGTGTGTCGGCATCCATTGTTAGGTGGCTGTCACTGTAGTCGTCAAGCTTTTATCGTCTATTCAGACACTGTGAAGCTCCGTACGCAAAAACCTTCCTTCTCTCTCCTCTGTTTAAAGCCAGAGACTTCAAACTGCATAATGGTTCACTTGTCTGCTCCCCTCAGTGAAGAGACAGACCTATTTATTAATAAGATCTGAGGTCACGGATAGATCCCATGACTCTGCATTGTTTGCAGTGAATGGTGTGACCCCTGCAGCCCGCCCAGACAGGACGTTACAGTGACAAATGTCCTCACTCGGTCATCTGCAGGGCTTAATAAACCTGTGGCTGACCTTTAACAGTAACCTCACTACCATCTCCATCCTTCTCTTATGGGCTTGAGGCAATGCCGTAATGTCTCTGAATGCAGCATGTGCGAAATAAGGGAGATCTCAATTTCGTCTCATTTTGTGATCACCTTCATCTGAAATGTTTGTCCTAAATCCCCTTAGATAAATGATTCTTTTTAAATATATATTTTTCAGGATTTATTTTTTGCCTTCATTTGATAGCTAGCAGTAGAGCGAGACAGTAAAGATCAGGTAAGAGAGGAGGGAGGACATGAAGATGAAGATGCTACCATTATATATGTTATATACAGTATGTGACTGTTGGCCCCATGCCTTCAATAGGGAAATGCAACAGTATTGAGTTTTCTTTGAGATCTTTCTCTAATCTTATGGTTTAATAATAATAATTTGGAGATCTCTTGTTTTGATCAGAGTGAGATCAACAGGAGCTGGTTGTTGAATTTGAGAAATAGGAGAAAATGCCTTTAGTCTCATTTTGTGTCTAGGAGACATAAAATGTATATATGAGATCTCTTCTTGTATTTTGCTTTCTTAAAGGAAGGTGTTCAAAGAAAAGCCTTGCACAAATTAACCCAAACAACTAAAATGGTTTTATGGAAAAGGAGATTCTGGTGGGGTAGACAGAAAAACACTTGGTGGGATGTGATGAAAGATTAGGACAGAGAATATCCCTGAAAGAAGCCACAACAATGTTGAGCCCATATCCTCTGCAAGCAGCTCTCAGGGCCTCTGGTTGCATTCTGGATTCTTAAGAGGGAGATTCTGGTAGACAGGAGATCAAACACTCACAGTCTGGTAGAAAAATAAAGACTAAGGCAAGAGAAGAAAATTAAATCTCGTGGTTTTGACCTTATTCCCACGGTGGCCATTTTGAAGTTGCATTATACTCAGGGTGGGAAACGCTACAGAGCAAGTACAGCCCAGCTATGTCCTGCTGTTGTGTACCAAGATGCTCATAAGACAAACATTTATCATTTTACAGATTCCCCACTGAAAATTGTATTAGAAAAGAATGGATCTCAATAATCCACTGGGATATAGGTTCACATTTCAAGGTAATACGTTTGGCCCATTATAGCTCCTAGAATCTAGCCTCGGGAGGTAGCTAGTAGCTAACTAGCTAGTAAACATCCTTGCTAAATTCATTGAGTTGTTGTAGTTGTGGTTGTGATTGCTAGCTAATTAACTGCAAGGTTTATCTGAAGTCCTCACATATGTGTTGAAGTACAAACACTGGTTTTATATAAATGCCAGTCTTCCCACATGAATTCAAAATGGCCGATGAGTTGAATAAACGCGATGGTTTCTTATTGTCAAATCAATGAGGAGTCAGTCTCAGTCCTTTGGTTCTTTATTTCAGAGCCACACACAAACAGTTTCCCACTAGAGACATCAGGCATTATTTCAAAGGAGTTTCATAAAGCCACCCCAAACCTCATGATGTAATTTTAGAAGTTCTCAAAAGGACAGTAAAACCAGTCAATATCCGTGGAAATTGATCCATCTCCATTTGATAAGACCTCCCATGGAGAGGAAGATGCCAAACAGAGCCGACCGGTGGTGGCTGGGGAGGCTTTTGATTGATGATTGGAGTTTATTGTCTGTCAGTCAGCGCCTGACAAGTGAGCGGTCCACAACATGGCATATCACGCTGTCCCACGACGCCCTGATCATGAACGAAAATCTCACATTGATTCAGTTGAAGTGGAGACTCAGGGCTGATATGGAACTAAAACCAGGCTCGCTGAATTGTGTTATAAAGCCACGGAGAAGCATTTGATACGCCCTCGTCTGTTGATTTTAATGTGAATCTGAATTGAAAACTACATAAAAGTAAAAGACAGCTGTTAGCAGGGACTGTTATCTTTGATGACAGAATCATTTCCTTATAAATGTCATCCCTCGCAAATGAAGCAGGCATCCTTTTGGGCCAATCAGTAACAAGAGGCATCATGTAACATATATGTGTGTCTGCGATATCACATTTGACCTTTAATTATAATGCCTGCGTTAAACCAATCAGTGTTAACAGTGTATAGGAGTTAGGGCTTTTCAAAGTGGGAAATTCTGCCGTTTAAGTATAGCGCCCCCATCAGGCATCAGTGGAGGAGGAGAGCATACCGAGCTATGACACAAATACAATCAACAAAAAATGTTGATCTTATAGCCTGAGAGATTTTTGATATCAAATATCGAGGGCGATACGTGGCCCCTCAGCTTGCGGAGGCACGGCGCCAGTGGACTGAGATAAACTGTAATACTGTTCAGTTATGTGGATGAGATCCCAATTTTCTTTGACCTTTGTTATTTGCTGCTTGCATCTGTGTTTGTCTGTGATTAAAGGAAATTTAGCCCCACGACAACTTGGAAAGCAGTCGCATGAAACGGCGAGCGACCGTAACTGGATACGAGACGACGGTGTTCACACTCTCATCTTCTCACAAGCGCTCACTTTAATTAAGGTTTGCTGAGGACAGGAATGGCGGTACGTGAGCTGCACCGCGACGCTTCGCTCTGCTGATCCCGCCGCTCCTATCAAACATCTCCTGTCTCTAGTGTAACATGCTTCCTGCCGAGTTCAGCTCAGATAAGCTCGAAAACATGTTTTTCAGAGTTGTAGAGCATGAAACTCAAAATGAACAATGTAAAGGGCAAAGGAGAAAACATCACCTCACTAAAAAAAAAATTGCATGTTATTCCTGTGGTGTATGACAGTCCAGCAAATATTTGTGAAAGTGTACAACAGTATCGTAAAAAAGCTGAAGTAAGACTCTAATGTCGCACTGATTTCCTTTGTCTCACCTGCAAAGCTTATGCTGCTAAAGGCTTTCCCAAGTCCCTGCAATGTAAGGTGATCTTATCTGTTTTCATTGGCACTGAAACTAAAGCACATTAAAAGTTAAATTAAATTTGAAAAAGAGGTTAGCTTGTTTGTTTTACTCCCGGCTATCGCACCACTTTTGATTGTATAACAGATGAGGTATTTTAGCATGTTGTATCCAACACACACACACTTTCCACCTTAAGTCCCAAAAATGCGCCAAAAATGACATAACACCCATAGCATAGCATAGCATAGCATTTTGTGAAATCAGGACTTAAATATTTTTCTGATATCAGTTCTAACAGTTTCCAAAGTTTTTAAGATGAATTTCTACCATACCATAATATCACAGTGCAAACATTTTGTGCTTCTTTGGGTTGAAGTTGAACTTGGCCACCTCCTTCACTTTGCTGTCTATCAAGTGCTTCCTGGGGATTATAACAGTGTGTTTTCTTCTTTTTCTGACTTTCCTTCTTGTATCATTTGTGCGAATAACCTCATCGTATACCTGCAGGTCTGCAGCATGGAGCAGCTCAGTGGACAAAATGGAGAATGATGCTGACTTGACTCCATGTTTGTTGGAACTATTATGGTAAAGCCATTATGTTTAGAGAATGTACCTTTACTCCCTGAAAGTCATTCTGGACACTTCTGCAGTCACTTTTTCCACCTTTTCTAATTGATTCTTTTTGGTACTGAACATTGGCCTTCCATTTAAACATTTCAAATCTTTTTTACAGTGTATTACAGTTAAGACATTACAGTTTAGGGGGTGGGAAAACCTCAAGACATCAGAGTAAGATATTTGAACTACTCTTCAAATTGAATGGTTACCCTCTTTAACCATGACCACCTTCTTGAGATTCAGTGTAATAAAATTGTCAGGGCGGCTTATGACCACCTCTTGTTTTTAGAATAGAAATTTTTATTATGTGGAGCATAATTTTAGAGCGGTTTTAGTGATGGAAACAATTTGGTGAATGTCGTAAACAGAATGCATTACAGTGGTTTCTGCACCCAGAATTTACCCGCCCACTACACAATATGCAACCTGTACGCTTTAGTGTTTTCATTGAAACCCTTCAAATGTTTAAAAATTCCTTTGAACATCAAAATCTAAAACGCAGATCAGAGGTTGATTTTGTTCCTTGCGTGTCCTGTCGGCATCTTGATTTTTTTAGATGTTTTATAAGCCCCTTTGGGTTTGATTGTCTCATCCACACAGTTTGTATTTCCTCTTTCATTTTTTAAGTTTTCATCATTTGTATCTGCAAAGAGACTAGAAAAACATGGGATCGTAATCAGCAAACTTAAATGGAAGGACTTCCCTAAATATATGGAACGTAACCTATGGAAAACAATGTTGGAAACGTCTCTAAGGAACCGCTCTGAAAACACATCCAGAGATCAGCACCTCAGATCAGCACCCTGGGCACATGAGCAGGTGGGAAAGGCTTTTGCTCCGTTCATGAAAGTCATATGGTCATGACTCCTGTTTTTGACAGACAGTGAGTGAAAGGGAATACTGCATGTGGTTGGGGAAGTGCTCCTTGTCAGTTTTCCCCTGTGGCCACACTGCAGCCTCTCCACAGGACTCAGCAGGGGTTATAAGGGACAGAGCAGACGAGGTGTGAAAGTATTGAGCTTCAGCCGGAGCCACATAGCACCTCCGAGGGGCAGGAATACTCACCTGTTGGTAAGAACAGAAACTAGTGACCATCATGCATTTCATCAGCATTGATATGGCAGTTCTTTATGGTTAGTGAGTAAATTGATCCAACTTTTTACACATAAGCTGGTCTTAATGTGTTACCTTTTCCTGTGATCAGGATTATCACATCTATTCCATCTTCTCTCAGTTTAGGACCATTTTACTCCATCAGCAAGAAGGATGGTGAGTATTTCTTTTTGTTTTATTTTCTTCTCTATAGTCATTTGACTGATAAAATGTGGTTAGTGCAAGGAGTGTTGTGAAGAGGACCCACATCTTCCTGAAATCATGAGCTGGCTGATATAACACAAATTCCAACATGTGTGCAAATATACTGTACAGATATTCCTACGATCTATGTGGTTCAGCCACAGCACCTGAACTCACCTTATGTTCTGTGTAATGGACTGTGTCTTGACTCTGAGAAGGTCAGTGCCTTTTCAGGCCAATTTGGGACCAGCACCGCATGGCCAGTCTTAAACAATAGACATCACAAGTAGCTGTCACCACAAACCTGATCTGTATGCAATTATCAACATTTTTCTCTCCACAAAATTAATTGAATCCTCAGTTCCTTGAAAGGACTTGCTGTGAAGATACACGCACTAGTACAGCATTGCAACAGCCTCCTGCAGCCACCAAGCACTGGCAATGAAAAGAGAAGAAACAGCTTCATTTGATATCCTTGATTTGATTTTATCCTCTGTAGCCTGTTCAGAAAACGTCAGACCGATGAGGTTGATAAGTCGATTTAAGAAACAAGGCGATGTGAAGTCCAAGTTGCATCATGTCGGTGGTCTAATTTGTAGCGTATCGTATTACCGTTCACATGGAAACTGCAGTAGCGTGTGTCTAGTCTATCTCCACTGGGATACAGTTTCATCCGGGGAGCGCCGGGACAGGTCAGGTCTAGAAAAGGATCCCCGATGGCAGCAGAGAACAGCAAAGCACACTTGCTTCTGTACATTTTGGAAAATTGAAATACTCAGCTACAGTGGCTCTTCATGGTTGGTGAGATTAACAATGGCTTTAACCGCTAATTTTGCAAGCATGGCTAATGGCATTTCTCCACTCTGCTCAATGGGCCCACTTCACATTTGCTGATTGCCTCTTGTACAAAGAAGCTGTCTGTCTTCACATTATTGCTTCTGTGGCTGTGGGAGGAAAACGGATACAAATTAGTGATGTCCAATTAAATAAAATATTTTAAGCCCACCAGGAACCATCTGCTTGAGAAGTATTTGGTGTGACAGTCACACTCTGACATAATAAGCTTGTCTCCATAAATGTTTCTGCAGAAGATGAAAACTGTTTCTCAATGTTGTAGGAAAGATGGATACTTGAGTCACATCCTAGTAATGAAATCAACTGATTTTGAAATGGCTAATAATTGATTTTATTGTACGAAAAAAGTGGATTTTATCTTAAGAAAGTATAAGGCCTCGAAGTCAATCAGTTCAGGATGCCCAGCATGCAGAGACGATCAAGGCCGTATGAGCGCTGGGTGAGAGTGACGCTTCAAGGTAAACATCCGCAAGATATCTTTTATTGAGCTCATCACCACACAGCAGCGATTGAAACACACACAAAACAGACCAACAAAATAAATTATGAAGAGAAACCTTGGCTGAGGGGAGGGGAAGACAATATTCCAGCTGAGCGGCGCTCCGAACAAAGCCGAAAACCAAGGCAGGTGTTTTATTGCTTTTCAAATGACATTCGCCCTTGAGAGTAATCACAGTACAAGTGAGACAAGGCACATTTTATAATTCCCCTGCATGACACATAGCAGCAACCAGAGTTGGGGTGGATGACGGTTAGTGTTAATGTTTGACCAATATGGGTTTTTGAAGGCCAGTACTGATACCAACATGTTATTAGAGGTGGTGGCATAGAGCAGGGGGGTTCGAGGACGCTGGAATACACTGTTGAGCCTTCTTGAGGTGTCGTGGGTCCAACTCAATGAAACTGTGGTGAAGGAAGGTGCCCACTTGATAACCCCAATGACATGACACGTCATGCAATTGGCTAGAGTAGGTAGTTGGCCAATGGTGCCGTCTGACGAATGGCTGTAGATTTATGACGGTGTGGTCTGATGTCTGCTATGGTGTTCCTTTGGTGGTTGTTGTATTCTATGAGTGTTTGCCCTGGATTATGGCACAAGGGATAGTAACACCTTATCCTGTGTATTGCCCAAAAAGTGAGACTTTTCAGTGTTTCCCCCAGAATTGTATTCTTGTCAGGCTGGAAAAGCCTCTGAAACACCATTTACACCATCATGGGACACTAAAACTCTCCACTGAAACCCAGATTAATTCAATTCTTTTAGGTGGGTTAGAAGCTCCGTAAGGCATTGTGTCCCACTTCACTTATTCTGTGGTGAAACTCGACGCCTTTAAATAAAGAATTAATTTACAAAAAACATTATTGATCAATTAAATGAAAAAGGAAAAGTGTGCAAAGAAAATACAATTTCATTGCGGGTTTTACGGACAGTTTTAATGTAGCTGTTGTGTGTTGTAACTGCTGTTTCCCGAACGGTCAAAATAGGCTACACCAAAAACGTCTGTTTCTGTGGTTACATTAGTAGTTCAGTGGAGTAAATAATAAAAGAAATGGAGAGTAAAAGAAGGATAAAAAGAAATACACATTGAAGTTTCAGTCATCGTGGAAGGACAAATTCGCCTTTCTCACTAAAGGTTTGTACTATATTTTCATTGTTATTTTGTACACATTTTGTTCCCTAACCAGGCCACAAACCGTGAAGAAAACCGGTAAAAAAAAATGTTAGTTTAATGTTCATTTAACATTTGTTTCTGTTGTTCTCTTCCCGTAGGCTCCCAGAGGCAGTGTTAGACCTTTCGTCAACTTCAATGCCAAGCAGGACGCTGAACTCCTCCACAAAGCCATGAAAGGGATCGGTCAGTCTTTTCAAGATGGGTGCCATACTCCACCGCTATTCAGTTTAACAGCTCACATACACAGTAGTATTCCTATTGCATATGTTGCACTTCCTGTGAAGAAGCTTGAATCTGTGATGTCACGTATATACACGTATACATTCACCCTAGAAAGGCTTTCAGGTTTTTACTACTTTGATCGGAGGGGGAGGCTGTGGGACACCAGAAGAAACTGTTGAGCCTTCTGATGTCATGGGCCTAATTCAATGAAACAACTGGCTTTTATAGAAAGCGTGAAGACATCTTCATTTGGATTACTCTTTTACTGTTTGGCCTTTGACCTCATGTTCCTCTCTCGGGTGACTCAGTGTTTATTACAGAGATACATAATGGTAAAACCTGATCAGAACTTCCTCCTTTGGTCATGAGTGTAAATCAATTGGCCCCAAGCATGATGACGACGCCTTTTATAGCTGCGACCTCAAGCTATTAAGGAAAGCAGAGGTGTGCTCAGGAATGGTGTGGTGATTCAGACCCCCTGCCCCCCACAATTAAATACACCCATGCTGGCGTGGGATGAAATCTCCCCCTTGTCTCGCCTACTCTTTGTTCCTGTCAGCTTTCCGCCACTCGCAATTAGATAAAAAAAAAATCACCCACTGCCTGTTCTCCTTCAAGGAAAGAAATGAATCACGGAAGTATGAAAGGGGGAGAATGGTTGTGAAGTGAGGAGCCCTCTCTCCACAGTCTGGACTGCCATCAGAGCTCAAAATTGCTCCCTGGGCCAGGATTGGGCTTTGTGGCATAACTTAACAATTTCATCCTCAGAGGAAATGCCACGTGTTGTCTTCTGCTTGTTTGTCTATCTCAGCCGTTTTCCCCGAGGTGCTGGTGACTTTCAGTAGATATTGATTGCTAATTCATCAGCTTCTCCCGTCCTTTCGAACGCTGATCTCCTCGCCTTAAGAGGCCGGCTCTTCATTTAGGAGAACATTGCCATGCTATCTATCAGTTTTTCTCATTCAGGTATTGCTGCAGTGTGAAATAATGTTTAATTAGCCCTTTTAAGATATAAAAACAGTCTGAATGGAAAATAATCTGAATTGAAATGAAAAGTTTTTTTTTATTCTTTATCCACATTCCACATTAGCACCTCATATATGATTGTACTGCGAAGCCTGAAGCTTTTCTACATATTAATGCCTGTCTGAATTCTCGACCAGGTACGGATGAAGACGCCATCCTCATGCTTCTGACCGCGCGCAGCAACGATCAACGGCAGCAAATTAAGGCGGCTTACAAGAAGGCCCACGGAAAGGTAAGCTGAGCCGGCGGGAACGGAGCTGATGATAAGCAACAGTCCTCCTCTCTCACCAATGATGCCTGGATGGCACTCGCCCTAGGCTCACTGAGGGCTGAGCTGTCCACTAGTGCAAATAAGCGTGCACACTCTACTTTGTGAGTTTATTTTTTCTATTGTCGCCTCATCGTTTTCTTTTGAGCTAAGCTGTATGCAAGGCCTGGGGCGATCGTGGAACAATCGTGGAATTCATACTCATCGTCATTAACTGTTCACGGATCCAGGAAGTAAACGGGAAGTGAGCGTTGGTCATGGAGGGTTGGAGGGTTTTTCCCTCACGGATCTGTTGGTTGGACTTCTCTATATATTGAATAGCATCAGCCAAGCACCGACTGTAATTATAGACTCCCCTGGGTGGTTTAAACACACACACACACACATACACACACAAACACTCACACACATATGCTATTATTCACTCTTTCCTTTGATTCCATTCAGGTCTTGCTGCCAGAAATGCCCAAATCTGTGATTTATTGCATATAGAAATCAATTCTGCAGCCTTCCATGACTGATGTGCTGCTGTGTGTCATGGTTGGTAATTTAGGGGAATGTCACATAGCAAATACAGATATCAGGCCTTTTCTGTAATGTGCTTGTGTTTACATTCACCACCTAATCTTTCTCTGTGAAATGTGACTTGTGTCCTTTATCTCTCTTAACAGAGAATTGCTCATTTACTCTTCCAGGTTTTGCACTTACTTGTACCATTTGTGATCAGGGCCCCTAAACTTTGGAACAACCTGCCTGAAGAAATACTAGTGAGCTCTGTATCTTCTGTTAAAACCTTTAACTGACTTGTTTTCTGTCATTATGCTGCAGTCGTATTGTTATTTTGTTGGTTAAATCCAACATTAGTTCCTGAATTTAACGAGCTATGGGCGCTAATGGAGTCAGCAGAACCATTGTTGACATGCTTGTTCTGTTTTCTCTTAATTTCACAGCATTACAGTGCTGCTAAGTTAAGTGCTATATTAATACAGTTATTTTTTGTTTATATTATTAGTCGTCATTTGTCCACAGGACTTGGTCAGTGCACTGAAATCAGAGCTGGGTGGGCTGTTTGAGAGTCTGATCGTGGCCTTAATGACCCCGTCTGTCTCCTACGATGCCTCCCTACTGCACAAGGCTATGAAGGTAGCTACTGAACAGTTGAAATATCCTCAGAATGACAATCATTTTATTTGACAAGGACAATAAAGGAATACAGGAATACAATAAAGGAATTTGTCTTGGTGCAGAAACATCTCGACCTTGGAGGTTCTTAACAGACAGAACAGAGTAATCCTGGTGCATTATATTCCTCTTCATGTCTCTTGTGTCCCTAACATTGCTCCAGTGAATAAGATGCTCCCTCAAACCACTCACACAAGGTATTGGTACTATATATAGTACCGACATGGCCGATAGGCTAGACCTGCTGCTCAGTTTGTTTGGTATGTCAGATATTATTTTTTTTAAACCATGTGAGACTCATCTGTAATGCTATTTTCATTTGCAATCAAAGCTGATAACTTTGGAGCGTGTTGCCCGAGGAAATACACTCAGCAATACTCTTCTCATAGGATACAAATGAAACTTTTTAACTCTTATTATGCCTTAATCGTATTTACATTTACATTACCCATGTGAACGAAATGTTCAATCAAAGTGAAGGCGAAGCACTCAGGACGTGACCTCGGTATTACACCTACTGCTCGATTTGTTTGGTATGTCAGGCATCGTTTTCTGCTGGAAGGTTAATTGCACTGAGGCATAAGAGACTGACTCTTCACATTAATTCACTTCAATACTGATTATTTTGCCTTAGCTTATTCATTCTTGATGACACAATTCTTTAGGGTTCTGCATTCAAAGGTGTGCTTTTTATTTATTTTTTATCCTCGACCATTTGTTAGCTCTCCTCTTTACTCACATATTGCCCCCCAGCAACCTGTACTTGAGATAAACTACGCTAAATTAAGCATAACATAACATAACAAAACATAGCACAGAATAGCATAACATAACACTATTATTATATCGGTAAGCTTTGGTTCATAGTAATCTACACTCTTGGTTGTGTCATTTTGGACACCTTTGTATGTCTAGTTTGGGAAGATTTTTATTACTTTTCTTGCCAGTATATGCTGCTATTTGTTGCTATCAACAAAGTTCTGTGGAGTTCATCATGTGTTGTGTTTGGTTCCCCAGGGGGCGGGGACTGATGACGATGTGCTGATTGAGGTCCTGGCCTCCAGGACCTCTGAACAGATTAAGGACATCATCAAAGTCTACAAGAAAGGTGACTTACTCAGCACTGACATTAGAGAGGCAAAAGCAGACAAACGGGTTTACAATGATGGTAACTGGCTAGTCTGTTGTATTTTTATGGTTTCTCATGAGAAAGTGAGCTCTGACTTACAATCATTTCAAAATACTGAAGAGTTTCAGTCCAAAATTACATGTCAACCATTTGACAAATAGGGCGCCTATCCATCAGGTAACAAAATTCATTTCAAAATGTCTTCATTGCATTTTGGAATGAAACTTTTACATTTTTCCAACATGGGGAGCCCAAGATACCAGGCTGTCTCTTTACAATGTTTGCCAGATTCTTCCCAAAGCCTTGGCTTGACAGATGAAAATGTGGCTACAGCTGTGTCATACTAGGAACATTGCACAAATACGATGCATTGTGACTGAATGAGAGGGTTTGAAACCATAAACCATATGGTTTCATGCATTCAACAAACTATGACTATAACAAATTTAATTCACCTGGACACTGTAAAAAATGTTAAATTGTTAATTGGCTTCTTCTCTATCATGTTAACATTTTTCATTGTAGGTATTTCACCCTTTGGTCATGCTGAGCAGTTGTGCACATCGCTTGCACGTCATCAGTGTAATGAAGATACCATTGTTAACACCTGCTCCACTCAAATGGGACAGCACCTTTCTAATGTACCTGCACTGAACTGAAATGTGCACAAACCATAATGGAAAATAACAAAACAGCAATAGTGAGAACAAAGGCACAAAGGGCTACAGACAAAGAGTCCAGTCTATTTGATCTGGACAAAAGAGAAGGCCACGCTGTCCGCTAGCCGGCTAATCAAATCTCTGCCGTCAGAGATCCTTCTGCAGAACAGAGCACATCCCACTAGGGTCGATTGCAACCTTTAATGGCTGTTGTGAGCGGGAAGTGTAAGCAATCTTCTGCCCCTCTTCTCCTCTTTCTCCCAGAGTGCGGCGGCAAGCTGGAGAAAGATATCTGCGGTGACACCTCAGGGCACTATCAGAGCCTACTGGTGATCCTCCTCCAGGTAGAGAGAGAGAGAGAGAGAGAGAGGTGTGAAGAGGTGGAGAGGGGGGGCTGTTGGACTCATCTCAGCTTTCTTGATAATAAGAGGCTCTGGTGATGCCATTAGAAAGTCATGAGTGCTTAGGGTGTGGATTGGGGCAATGGGAGGAGAGGGAGGGGAGGGGAAGGCAGGCTAGGGAGGTAGAGAGGAGAGGGGGAGGAGAGAGTGGTGCACTATGTACAGCTGTCTTCTCAGGTGTGTTTGTTTATACAGACAGAAATGTAATCTTCATGGGTTGCCAGGTTGAGAGACTCTCAGCGCGTCTGAGGTCACCATGTTTCCATCCACCCTGACCTATTTTGCTTTCCATCCACCCATCTGTCTGTCTATCTGTCTTTCTGCCTGCCTGTCTGTCTGACTGACCATTCGTCTGGCCGTGAAGGCGAGCAGGGAGGAGGGGGTGGACGAGGGGAAAATTGAGAAAGACGCCAAGGTAAGAAGAAATGACAAATGACAGTTGTGTGCACAGCAAGACTATTTTTAATGTGTAAACATCAATCATTGTCAAGTGAATTGTGCTGCCTTGGTATGATTACTGTAAAGAAAAGAGACCGTGGTTGTGATGATTAGTATCCTCTATCTAGCCTCTATACCAGTGTTTCTCCAAATGAAGACCCAATTTCCCATAAATCCTGTTGCTTCCTTGTCGTCCTTCCCTGCTTCCGCGCAGCTACCCTAAAATAAATAAGATTAGGTTTAGGAAATATTTGGGCTACATGTAGATGGAAAATAATCCGAAACTAATACATGTGACTGCTTTGATACACGGGAGAGTTTGTGCAGAACTGAAGAAAATGGACGGTGTAAAGTTAAAGTTAAAAGATGAAAAATACAGGCAGCGTTATGACCCTCAGCATTGTTTCAAAAAGACACCATTAAAAAGTTGAGGCTTGGGATGTTACTGACTATTTTCACAGGACATTTCGCCTCATGTAGTGAATTTTTTACTCGGGGAA